>WTXH01000173.1:0-79444 GCA_022376555.1 Russula compacta
CATATAGGCATCTTATGACCACTTGGTGTAGTTCTACACCTCCCTACTCACACTTGGGTTGCCAGTTTAGTTTGAAGGATGAGGGGTAGTTGGTTGCTTTCGAGCCATCCTCTTGCCCAATCAATCTTTGGCTATGTGGCAGCAAACCATGGGTATCTCAGGATGACTTTCTGGTCTCCTAGGTCAGTAAGAAAGAATTGCAGCCAGGTCTGTTGACTCCCCATCTGCATTTCTAAGTCTGTGTAGTTTTCTATGTCTCCATTCTTATTCCTCATCCCATCCATGTTGTAGACTGGTCTGGGTCTTTCTAATCATTTGATGGGGAAGCGCATTTCTTTTGCATACTGCATATTGATGAAATTTTCAGTTGCTCCTAAGTCTAGGAGCATAATTGTTTCAGCCCTCTTCTTAGACAGATGGATGAACAAATGTAGCTGCATGGATTCTCATATTGAGAGGTACATCCTATCTGATCCAGTTCTCCTAATCCAGGCTGTATGGATTAGGCCTCCAAAAAATTTCCTTCCTTCGCCCCTAGATGGTTTATCAACTCCTCCTGGTCTTCCTGGGAGAGTGTTTCAAGTTGCTGATGGAGATGATCCACTTTTGAAGCACTAGGCTCACTTTTATTGTCTTCTGGGAACCAGTCTATGAGCTGGGCAGTGCACATTGGTTTGGTGCTGTTTGGTGGGGCAGGTGCAAGCAAAATGTCCCTGCTGTCCACAGGTGAAGCACACACCTTTTTCCCTCTGTTGGGCTCTATTGTCATCCATCCTTACAACATTCCCCCTAACTTGCCCTCTTTCCTGTCCTTGCCAGTTTCCTCTGGGTGCTCATGCTCAATCTATGTCCATAGGCACTGGTTGTTTGTTCCATGCCCTCAGTGTGGTGGTAGAGTTATAGGGGGTTTGTCTGAACCCTTGTTGTGGTAGCTAGGGGTTTTGCAGTTGCTGGGTGTGATACTGCCAGTTATTTTGGAAAGGGAGGCATCTGGGGTTGTTATTTTGGTGCATATACAGGGCATCAATGATCCATTATAATGCTGTGATGTTGATGGCCTTTGCTTTCATTTGGTCATAGGTGTTGACATTTGTGTCTTCTAACACCTTCTGACCAACACCACATGGTAATCCTTGTAGAAATAGCTACATTGTGTTCTGGTCCATCAGATTATAACCTGCCTTGTGTGCTATGCTTTTAAATGTGAAGATGTACTTATCTATCTCTGGCCATTTCATCTTCAGCTCCTGTAGTTAAATACAAGCCTTCTGCACCTTTTGCAAATCGAGGAAGCATGTCTTGAAGTTGTGGATGGATGTTCCCCAGACCGCATGCACATCATCTGCTGGTTGGAGCATGCTGAGCCAGTTCAGCTATTGTTCCGTCCATCAGTTGACCTCAGCTCCTTTGATACAGGTGAGGGCAATGGCCACTCATTTGATGAAGGAGGCTAATGATGGAACATTGTGGTTAACAAGGAAATATACTCAGAGTTCTCATAGAAAGCTCTCAGCTTTGGTTCAATCTCCTTCAAAGATTGTTGGCAGTGCTCCCATCAGTTTGTTGTCCGCTTAGATTAGTTGTTGCAGTTGTCCTCCTCCTGGTGTGTTTCCTCCTCCACCCCCTCCTGGTGGACCACCACCTGGAGGACCCCCTCCTCTGCTTGGTCCTCTGCTTCCACCTCCTGTCATGGCCTGATGACAGCTGGTAAGGACTTGCAATACTCATACAAGTACTTACCTATACAATTTCTTTTCTTCTTCTTAGTATCTTCCTTTCTACTTGATATGCGCCCTATTTATCACTATGTACTTGCTGCAGTGCAGTCCCTTAATGGATGCATCACCTTCCCTTCTACCTTACTGTGGACTACTATATGATTTACTGCAGATACTGCGCACATGCAGCATCCAGAAGTGCAGTAATATGCAGCTAGCATAGCCTCATTTTCCAGTAGTATATAAAGGCCCCAAGTTCTGAGGACCAGCCTTAAGATTGGTCTTCTGTTCAATACAGGACTTTATGCCTCACACAGAAGGGAGCACCTCCCTAGTCTAAGAGCAATCAGTCCACTCAACGCATTTGCCACTCTCATCTCTGAAGAGATTGAAGCCAATAGAGCTGTTACTGAGAGTAACTGAATTAGCACTATCCTTATAAAAGGACATAGACTGAACAAAGACATGGAGTCTTCATTGATATTTCAGACCAACAAGTCAGCTCAGAACAAGGAGCAACTCAGAAGAACATTTAGTTAAGGGATGACACCCTTGGACCCAATTATCAGAAAGACATAAACCACAGTTGCAAGAGCTGACTAGGTTAGACACGTCAGAAAGCAAGTTAACTACACAGCCTCTCTAAAGGCCATACAAACTGGAACCTTTTGGTTCAAGCCTAGATGGACTTAGGTCAAATGAATCCAGTTGCTCAGAATCCACTGTGTAGATTCTTCACTTCAGAAATCAAACTGAATCACTCAGGATTGCAAGGCAATCCTTCACTCATATCTCAGTTGTTAGACCACCATTCAAACACCAGTACAGAGAGACATAACCCATCTTTCCCTCTCCCTTGTCCTCATCACCAATCTCCTACTCCCACTCCTATCCCTCCTGAGCACCACTGCTTGCCATCACTACACCTTCCACTTTAAGCCTGAAATAGGCTGACTCCCACAGCAGATGACCATCACCATTGACAGAAACCTTCTTGGACAAGGAAGGCCAAAACAGTTAAGCCAAGACCACTAGGATCACACCAAAGAACCCCAACACACCTATCCTGGGTGTGACACCTCCCACTGATGGTCCTGTTCTTCCTCCTGCTTGAGTCATCATTACTGCTGTTGCTACAGTCAACATATTGGGGGTGATGGTCAGGTTAGTTGTTGCTCTTACTCCTGCAAAGGCTGTAATCATTGTTGATAGGTTGATGGGTGAATTTCAAATCTGCTGATTGAGAGGGTCCTCTTCTTCTTCACTCTCGGAGCCTTCATCCCAGTTAGTGATAATAGGGGCTTCTTCATATGCATTTGTTGCTTCTCCTTTGTGTAGTCCATTGTATTGGTCAACTTTGTATTCTGTGGTCAAGAAATGGGGACTCTCCTGTGTTTTTCCAATTAAGGGTGTACCAATGTCATTCCTGCAAGTAGACTGCTCTGATTTGTGTCCCTCCTAGTCAAATAGTGTATGCATGGAAAGGAAAGGTTTGGTCTCCCAATAGACTGCTGTATTTTACAATTCTTGTTCCCAGTTGATAGGAAGTTAAATGTATCACCTCTCTTCTGGGGCCATGGTGATAAAGAAGTCAAGTCTAATGTCACCAGCAAGAGCAGTGACACTTAGACATCATCAGTACTCCAAGTACTGAGGGAATTTGCTGAGGACTCAGCCAATGCACCCACTACTGCAGGTGGGAAATAGGTTTGGGGTGCCAGCAATGTGTGATACACAGAAGACAAAACACAGTAAGCTTAGGAGAGCTTAACAAGCCACAGCTGCTCCTAAAGATGATAGGACAATGGTCACTACTCCTATTGGACAGGAGACTTGACTTAGAGTCTTGTCTCTGCATGCACACATGTACAAATACTACTGTACATGCTTGTGACTACTCTCTGAATCCTAGGAACTCCAGTTAATTGGCCCTGACTCTGGCTGACTAACTGTTACTCCTGCTAACTGAGATGCTTACTGATGCTGACTGAGGCCCTACAAATCATGCTGACTATATCCTAGGATACCAGCTACTAGGAAAGTCTAGAAGTCCGACCAGTATCTTACCAACCCAGGCTTAGACTGGCCTACCAGTCCTGGGGGTCAAATGCAGCCTTCAGATGCTATCAGTGGTTCGATCTCTTGCCCTCTTGCAAGCCACCCTGTGACAATTCTTCCATCATTGCCTGGGTTGTTTCTTGTGCTTCCATTACCTGTTTTTGAATCGCATGGGGTGTGGCTATAGTCATCTTGATGAATAATTCTGGGGCAATGAGCATTACTTGCTCATTGTCTCATTCTCCTTTATCTACATCTGGTGGTCATGACAGCATGTCAGGTACAGTGTGAATCTTTCCTGGGATGTGTTTGAAGACAAGATTGAAGTCCTGGAGGTCTGGGAACTACCACATGACTCATCAATTGACCTTTCTGGGCAATTTCCAGTGTAGATGGTTAACATAATCAGTAAGGATAGTAACAGGAATTTCCATAAATGCTAGGTGAGGTCTGTTGTTATGGACTGCCAGACTATTTCTGCTTACATTATTTTTAACTATATATAGTAATCACTTTCTCACAGACTGGCAGGGAGCCTCTTCCACATCCATCCCTATATATTACCACACTTCTATTATGCTTCACTGCCCTTCACTTTATATCATGTTGCCTCAGCTTATTACTAATACTTTCAGACTAATATGTGCCATGTTTTGTAGTCTCACAGCCTCATGATGCTGCTTAAACACATCATCCAGCCTCTTAGTCATATAGGCTTAGTAGGATGCCATCTGAATGTGTCATCACTTACTTAGTCATACATGCTTACAAACTTGTAGTCATATATGCTTAGTACAATGCCTTAGAGATGCATCATCCCTTTACTTAGTCATATGTACTTACTGTCCAGTAGCCACAGGGCCTATAAAAGCCCCCTAAAGTGAGACCAAAGCCTTAAGCTTATTCTCTTGTATAATATAGGACTTCTAGTTCATCCCTTGTGAACTTAAGCTTAAAGAACCATCAGAATTATCCTCTTGCACCTTAGAATGTACCCTAAGGCCTGCTAAATTGACTTAGAGCCACATTTGCTCTTCACTTGAAACTCTGAACAAACTCAGACAGAAAGACACTGTCTTTCCCACCCAAAACCTGAACCCAAAGGCTGCTAGTAACCAAACTCTAGCTGTCTATACAAAGGCCACTAGTAAAGGAACTCTAGTCATCTATACGAACAAGTCGCATACTATGACCACCAGTAGCACCCAGGAGCCACTCCTACCAGACATCAGAACCCCTTCCATTCACAACCTTCATGAATCACCAATGAACTAAGTGTAATATAAGGCATAGTTACACCTCCAGACATCACTTCCTAAAGTGATAACAGAATAGCCAGTGCCACTACATGCCATTTAGAAGCCACAGCCATACAAGTTCTAAGGATAGAACTCCAAACCCTGACCCATATCAGAAACCAGACTTGGACAAGACATCCAAACTCTGAACTGAACCAAAACCAAAACCGAACCCTCATACTAAGACACATGACATCCTAGCATGACATCTACAAAGGCTTCTCCCATTCATGGGTCATTGTGATCCTGGAGCTCTAACCAGTCTAGCATCTGATTGACCCATTGATTGACATCCTCTCCCTTGATGCACATGAGAGTGAGCACCACTCATATAGCTAATGAAGCCAGTCTCAGCTCATTGTCATAAGCAAAGAAGTAAGTAGCACATTGATGGATGAAATTCTCAGCTTCAGAGGGATCTCCCTCAAATATCTCTGGCAGTTTTGCTTTTGTTGCCTTAGTTTGTTCTTGTTCCTGTTGTTGTTCCTCCACCTCTTTCCTGAGGACTTCCTGGTGCATGTATTGTAGTACTGCTGGTGGGAGCATCATATCTCTTCTCCTGGGTGTTGAGATGGGCCAGAGGCAACCGGATCAACTGGAACCAGTTTGCTGGTGCACTTGGACCAATAGCGATGGAGCGATCAGTTTAAGAATGTAAATAGATAATGATTAAGACAATTCCTACTGTATACGCAAGCACACTTCTTTATCTATGAGAATAATAGTACTTAGGAATTATTGTTATATATTGTTCTGGCCTTCTGGCCAATGCACACTCCTTACAGTATTTAAATAGGCTTTTTCTACATACTAAGAAGGAAGAATCTACACATATTTCACCTCACACATTATCTTATCTGCCCTGTCACACTCCACTTCAACACTGGGGAGTCATGGATGGATAAAGAAGTTAAGTCTAATGTCACTGGTATAGAGTGTGACCAAAAGTAGCTGACCCTGAGTTACCAATAGAATTGCCTATCTAGCTTGCAAAAGGTAGAAAGCATACCACAAGTCTCCCCCTGGGGTGACAGCAAAGATCACAAAAGCTTGTATACTCCTAGTCAAGGACTAGACAGGGACAGGATAAGAGACTCGACTTAGAGAGTCCTTGCCTGAGCATCTATTGTGCTTAATATACTCTACAGGCCTAAGGCCTAGATCCCAGTCCAGATTAGTACAGTATAGTATAGTAATTGTATCATAGTAAGCTGAGCAATCTGCTCACCAAGCAGTACTCTAAAGATAGTGCACTTACTAAAGTGCTGACTGATACCTTAGCAATACTAAGGGACTTCCCAAGTCCCTACTCATCACTCCTGACTAACTATTAGTCAAGCACAGTCATCCTGCTTACTTAAGTGTCCTAGCTTCATCATTCTGCCTTGCATGTCACGCTGGACTGAGCATGGCGGTTCTGTCGATGTTTCTGTCTGGCAACCTCCTTGGCTGCTCGTTCTCTTTGTAAGAGGGGTAAGGCGTCTGGCCTGTCTCTGTCCTTCTGTTATATCTGTAGGATGATATCTGCATTGGTGACCGTCATCTTGGTTGTCTTCTGTGGAGTTCTAATGCCTTGTTAGAATGACTGTGGGTAGTGGCGGTGCTGGCTGCTGTCGTTCCCTATCTCCTGAAGGAGGAAGGGGATCTAGATGTGAAAGGAGTCGATTTGGATACTTAAGACATGTATCCAAAGGAAGGGATGTCTGGAGTGCTGATACGCCTTGTATTGTACTTAGTTTGTTGGTATGCCACTAAGGTCGTGAATGGAAGGAGCTGCTCCTTCTGGCTGGGGGTTCTGGTGCAGATATGGTGATTCTATAGAGCACTGAGAAGTCTGTTACTCAGTGACCTTCGTCTGTCTGGAGCGAAGAAAGGCAACGCCTTTCTGAGCGCTTAATGTATGTGTCAGAGTTCGAAGAGTTCCTGATTGGGACTCGGTTTACTATATATGGTAGATTAAGTGAAACATGTCACTAAGTTGCTTAGCAGACCCTAGGGTACATTCTAGGGCGCGAGTGGGAGGGGGAAGGGGCTGGGAAGCTTCGGATCACTTGGAGGGTTGCTCTAAGAATGTCTAAGATTCACAAGAGACCAAGCTTAAGGCTTTGGTCCCCTTCTATGAGCGTATTTATACACAACTATTTAGGCAGAGTCTTCGGCAGCATCTGACGTGTTTCAGCGGCAGTAAGGCCACGAAAACCATCGGCAGATTAGTGTAAGTAGTTTAGTAACAAGCCGAGGCAACACAACAGCAGAAGGGATCAGCAAGAGTGTAATAGCAGTAGTGTAAGGTAAGGGGGGGAAGTGGTGACGACTCCAGCCGGACTGTGGGAAATATGTACGTATAAGGCAAGAAGATTAGTAAGCGTAAGCATCCCAATAGTTCACCATGACATTGCAGGTGTCCTATCAAGCATTGTCCATGCCATATTACATGCACCAGCCCAAACAGCATAACTAGGCCACATGTCTGAATCTAGTCTTGAACATCCATGAGCCATACTTACCTCCTCATTTTCTAACAATTTGCCCTCCAGAGTCTCACCAGACTCTATCCCTGGGCTCCTCCAACCCTCACACAATGTCCCTGCAGTTCTCTAGCCTGATGGCTAGCCATGCCATAACATTACCAACCCCAGGCCTAGACTAGCCTACCAGTCCTGGGGGTCAAACACCTCTTTCAGATGTCATCAGCAGTTCTCTTGCCCCTCTGTAAGCTGCTCTGTGACAGATAATGCATTTAGGTAGCATCCTACTAAGCCTATATGACTAATAGGCTAGATGACATATTTAAGTAGCATCATCAGGCTGTAAGACTACAAAACATGGCACCATATTAGTCTGTAAGTATTAGTAATGAGCTGAGGCAACACAATATAAAGTGGGGGGCAGTGGAGCATAATAGAGGTGTGGTAATGTATGTGGGTGGATGTGGAGACAGCTCTCTGTCAGTCCATGAGAAAGAAACTACTATATATGGTAAGAAATGATGTAAGCAAAAATAGTCTGGCTGTCCATAATAATATATCCTATTGCATCCTGAATTTAGCCTTCATATGCTAGGTCATTACTGGGTTAATCACTGTGCTTAGTTATGCTCCACATAGATGTCCATGGTAGTTACATATGCTGCCAACCAGGTGCTAACACACTGACATTTCAGCCACTCTGAGTGCAAATGAAATCAAACACTGAAGTGGCATTGGTTAGCAAGCATGACAAGGGGCACTCTTTCATTCTCACAACAGAGAGCATTTTACATTATAAAAATGGTTGGAGGTTGTTAATATAGTGTATTTAATGTACTGTACAAAATTTGGTATGGATAGGACAAAAAGTTGATGAGATAATTGAGGTGTCTGAAAGGTGGTGACTAGCTGATGTGTGGTGCAGATATAGTACATGCAAGGCTTCCAAAGTATTTGATCCTGTCCCCTCTCATTGCTGCAAACTGGCACACTGGTATGCACAACTTCAGGCACTGTCACAAAATGTCACGTCATGTGATATAAACTGTATATGAATGCAGTCTATCTTAGGCCCTGGACAGCACTGGGAAAATCCTAGGAAAATTGTCAAATGTTTTGCTTCAGGGTTTTCCAGAGATCATGTGCGTGACAGAGGTGTCCATTCATGACATCACACAATCATTTTGGCAAAATGAAAATGCGTGATGCATAATGCATGATGCATGATGCATGTGACTGTGAGCTCGCCTCTCAGCTGTCATCATGGTCAGTGGTGGAGTCGCAAATTTGGAGTTGCAAACATCTTCCTGCCATTCCCCTTTCTAAACTATCCATGCCTCCTCAAGAACAGAGCCAAGTGGATGACCAGCAAGAAGAGCAGCAGCATGATATGCCGCTAGTACTGGTACCACAACATGATTTTCAACCCCCTTTGCCACTCATTCTGGCTGTGAACTGCATCATCATTGATATCATGTGGCAACTCATCAAACTAAAAACTACCTGCATCTCATATCACACATCTGCCCTCTCTGGAGAAGATTGGGTGCAGGAGCTACTTGTTGGACACCCAGAATGCATTCAGAATGAACTTGGCATACATTGGAGTACGTTCATACTCCTGCTCAAAGCCTTGGACCAAATTGGCCTCTGGTCTTCATGTTATATTTTAATCCAAGAGCAACTTACAATCTTCCTTTACACCATAGTCACAGGGCTGAGTTCCAGACATGTTGGAGAGTGTTTTCAATGGACACACAGCACAGTTTCCAAGTGAGTATTGATGACGCCCTTAATTGTCTCTAATGCATTTCCAGGTACTTTAAACTGGTTCTACAGGCATTTTCAAGCCCCCTCTTCTACACAACATACATGCAGCTCCCTGCTGCTGATTCACCTACTCCTCCTAAAATCTGGAACTCACCCAAGTTTTACCCCTTCTTCAAGGATGCATTGGGTGCTATCGATGGCACCCACATCACCTGCACAGCATTCGCTGAAGATAGTGATGCATCAAGAAACTGCAAGGGCATGCTCACTCAAAACTGCCTTATGGCTTGCACCTTTGATCTCCACTTCACATACATTTTGTCCTGTTGGGAGGGATCAACACACAACTCTACAATTTTCTATGATGCCCGTCAAACCGATTTTTACATCCCTAAAGGCAAATATTACCTAGCAGATGCTGGCTTTGCCTCATCAGATGCACTGCTGGTCCCTTATCAAAATGTGTGGTACCATTTATCTGAATGGGGTCATGCCAATAATGTGTAAGTGGTTCATTTCCTACAAATATTTTCAGCCCAGTAACATGCCTCAAAGCCCACACAATCAGAAAGAGCTATTTAATTTACATCATGCAAGCGCTCGCAATATTATTGAGCGGATGTTTGGGATCCTCAAGCAGTGCTTCAAAATCCTCCACTTTCCACCTAAGTATGACATGAGAATTCAGGCCCAGATTCCACCTGCACTGGCAGCACTTCATAATTTCATTTGGCAATATGACCCAGACGAGATTTACAAGTATGTCGAAGGACCTTTTATCATCCAAATAGGTTTCGCTGAGGGGATCAGGGATCTGGGAGCAGGGCTGGTGATGCTAGTTGAAACGGCTCATGCCAATGTGAGGTGGGAGAGGATCTCCCGGGAGATGTGGAATCAATATCAGCAGTACCTTACATCGCACAATGAGTTGTAGCACATTGAGATCGTGTAGCCATAGTATGTCACAGAAGTTTGTACAAGTCTGAATACATGTCAAGCCAGCCCATCACTGCTCTGCCCCTCAAGCCACAAATGCAACAAACCCTCATCTGATGACTCCGCATATATGAGGAAGAGCTTGCATGCTCTCTTATCTTCTTGAAAGAGCTTAAGTATTTGATAGGTGTTGCACTGCAATAGCTATTCATCGCCCTGTTCTTTGCACTTCTTTAGATATTCAAAGAACTGACCACTCGCTTCAAGTGTGGATGCAGGTTGTGGTGCTGGTCGTGCTGATGCTGGTGTTGGTGCTGGTGCTGGTGCTGGTGCTGGTGGTGGTGGTGGTAGCAGGGGTGGCAGCAGTGGTGGCAGCATTGACAGCAATGGTCTGGCATATGCAGTGTGAAACTGAGCAACAGTTTCTTGAAGATGTGCCAGCCCATCTGTAAGGATATCAAATGTTCACTTTTTTTTACTCATGCCTGATTCGTGAGATTGGCCAGTGGAACTAGGTTTGCACTTTGCAGTGTTGGACGATAAGGTGTGGTGTGGAGCTGACTCTGACCTAACAACTGATGCAGACGATGCCTAGGGAGGCGCAGATGACATTGCTTCAGAATGTGCATGTAAAGTCCAGGGTTCATTGACATGGGTCAAAGACAACGCTCCCACAGAAGATCCAGAGAGACCTGTACCCCAATGAGCATAGGTGCCCTTGGCCTTTGATGGCATCATCTCCACCATGAGATCCCAAAGTGGCCAGCCCCTATGGGCAAACTTGGTATATTGTTTATCACCCTACTAACAGTTAGGTGTTGTCAAAACACTAGAGACATGCCACATACCTGGCAAAGTTTTATGAACTGTGGACTCACATCCTCTGACAAAGTAAAACCCATCTTTGAGTCCCAGTTAATGCCCAACTTGTTCTGCAGTTTGAAGACTGATTTATAGATATCCTTCAACTAGTCATATGAGGATATGTAAAACAGCATCAAATGTAAATAAAAGAAATACTCACACTCTTCCATTTAGATGTGCAGGCCTTTATGGACCTTTTGGGACCTTTTTGAGGGACTTTCAGCTGGCCCAAGATGTCATTGAGCACCAGCTCTCTGAATATGTGGCCTGGTGATATGTTGCCCTTCTGCTCAAACAGAACCTGCACAAATTGCAGTTCTTCTTCTTCAGTCCATATGCTTTTCTCACAATGAGGGCGATCTTCAGAATCTGGGGGGCTTGCTGTGGTGTGCGTTTGCATGATGATAGTCAAGAGAAACACGAGGAACTCCTGAGAATCTGAGAATTCCTATTCCCGCCCATCACCCATCACATACATTAGGTCATATGCATCACGCATCATGCATTATGCATTTTCGTTTTGCCAAAATGATTGTGTGATGTCACAAATGGACACCCCTGTCATGCATGTGATCTCCAGAAAACCCTGAAGCAAAATATTTGACGATTTTCCTGGGATTTTCCTGGTGCTGTCCAGGTCCTTAGTTATAATCACTGCCTGGTATTATAAATGCAATTGTAATGACTTGATAATTACAGTTATAGTTCTGTTATAATATAAATAATAATCTCATTACCAAAGCTTTACTGTTGATTGTAATAATACTGGCATGGCATTATTTTAATTATTTCCTTATGATGCATTATAAGGTCCCTGCCCAAATTGTCACAATTATGAGCATCCCTAATACAAGTGAAGACAGTCCCAGGAACTGGCCCAAAAAAAGTAAATTTGTTAAACTCAAGAAGACAATTATTTATATAAGTGCTTACTCAGGCTTAATCACAAGCCAGGAATGTCATGAAAAGTTTAAGAATGTTGTAACTCCCACACTTTTGGGTGCCTAAGTACCAAAAAAGGTATCATTCACACATGTATTGGTTCTTTTCTGCCTGCCAAAAATGATGTTGCTCCCACGGTTATGGCTACTGCCTTTTTCCTTGCATGGGTGTGCTCATGTAAGGCAAAAACTTCCCACTCTCCTTTGGCTGGCACAAACTCTGGATGCTTTTTGGGGTTGCTTACTTAAGCCCAAAAACTCACAAATGAGGTTGCTCCATACTCAGGCCTGCTTACTTAAGCAAGCTCCTGCTTACAAATGACCTGTGCAAGGTAAATAAGTATTTTGCACACTGTAGAATATTATTTTCTTGGCTAAAATTTTGGAAAAAAAAAAGGGTTTTAACTCTGGCTAAAAAATAACTACCTTTGCAGATAAACAACCACTACTCCCACACTTCTTGGGTTGCTTATCTAATCCAATAAACTTGCAACTCTCCCACCCTCTGGCCCTGAGCACCATAGAATATTATTTTCTTTGCTAAAAGTTGCCAAAATTTCGGAAAAAATTAGGTTTTGATTGTGGCTCAATGTCATGGTGGACTATTGGGATGCTTACGCTTACTAATATACTTGCCTTATATGTACATATTTCCCACAGCTTGGCTGGAGTCGTCACCACTTCCCCCTCCTTACCTTACCCTACCGCTATTACACTCCTGCCGATCCCTTCTGCTGTTGTGTTGCCTCGGCTCATTACTAGATTACTTACACTAATATGCCAACGAGTTTCGTGGCCTTACTGCCGCTGAAATGCGTCATAGACTGCCGATGACTCCGCCTAAATAGTTGTGTATAAATACGCTCATAGAAGGGGACCAAAGCCTTAAGCTTGGTCTCTTGTGAATCCTAGACATTCTCAGAGCAATCCTCCGAGTGATTCGAAGCTTCCCAGCCCCTTTTCCCTCCCACTTGTGCCCTAGAACGTACCCTAGGGTCTGCTAAGCGACTTAGTGACACGTTTCACTTAATCTACCATATATAGTAAACCGAGTCCCAATTAGGAACTCTTCGAACTCCGACACATACGTTAAGCGCTCAGAAAGGCGTTGCCTTTCTTCGCTTCAGACAGATGAAGGTCACTGAGTAACGGACCTCTCAGTGCTCTATAGAATCACCCTATCTGCACCAGAACCCCCAGAAGGAAGGAGCAGCTCCTTCCATTCACGACCTTAGTGGCATACCAACAAACTAAGTGCAATACAAGGTGTATCAGCACTCCAGACATCCCTTCCTTTGGACACTCGTCTTGAGTATCCAAATCGACTCCTTCACATCTAGATCCCCTTCCTCCTTCAGGAGATAGGGAATGACAGCAGCCAACACCGCCACTACCCACAGCCGTTCTAACAAGGCGTTAGAACTCCACAGAAGACGACCAAGACGACGGTCACCGACGCAGATATCATCCTACACTTACAACAGAAAGACAGAGACAGGCCAGACGCCCTACCCCTCATAGCAATAGAATGAACAGCCAAG
Organism: Russula compacta; assembly: GCA_022376555.1. Classification (NCBI taxonomy): domain Eukaryota; kingdom Fungi; phylum Basidiomycota; class Agaricomycetes; order Russulales; family Russulaceae; genus Russula; species Russula compacta. The sequence goes on from WTXH01000173.1 coordinate 13,595, forward strand.
AAGGCTGCCAGACAGAAACATCGACAGAACCGCCACACTCTGTCCAGCGTGACACTCAATATAAGCATTTACATAACTTTCAGAATTTCAATTTCTCTGTTAAATATGGCTAAAAATTCAGAATATACAGTAACAGGATTTAACTCTGGCTTGATGCAATAAATAAAATAACTCCCTTTGCAGATAGAGATTCACATAACCTTCAAAATATTGTTTTCTGTGCTGTAGACATTTCAGAGAATATTGCCCTTTAATTCTGAATATTATTCTCTCTGCTAAATATCATCAAACTATTTCAGATAATGATTGATTTTGATATAGAAAACTTTACAATGTATTTTTTCTCACTCATATATTAACATAAAAATTAGAAAATATTGAATATAATATAGGAAATGTGGAATCTATTTTTCCATGGTAAAATATGGCTAAGAAATCAAGAAAATAAAGGGGGAAAGATATAGAAATGGCTAAATTTTTTATAAAATAATGAGAAGAGAAAGATTAAAATGAGGAAAGGGAGTGATAAGGAAGGAGGGTAGTGAAGAAGGAGGGTAATAGGGAAGGGGGGAATATAATGAACAGGAGGGTAATGGGTAGAGGGTAATAAGAATAGGGGGAATGGGAAAAGATGGTGTTATAGACTGCCGGACTATTTATGCTTACCTCATTTTCTACTATATATAGTATTCGCTTTCTCATGGACTGGCAGGGAGCCCTCTCCACATCCATCCCTATACATTACCAAACCTCTATTATGCTTCACTGCCCTCCACTTTATGTCGTGTTGCCTCGGCTCATTACTAATACATTCAGACTAATATGCTGCCATGTTTCATAGTCTCACAGCCTCATGATGCCGCTTAAACATGTCATCCCACCTCTTAGTCATATAGGCTTAGTAGGATGCTATCTAGACACGTCATCACTTACTTAGTCATACATGCTTACTATCTTGTAGTCATATATGCTTAGTACAATGCCGTAGAGACACATCATCCTTTTACTTAGTCATATGTACTTACTGTACATTAGCCACAGGGCCTATAAAAGCCCCCCCAAAGCAAGACTCAAGCCTTAAGCTTAGTCTCTTGTATAATACAGGACTTTACAGTTCATCCCTCGTGAACTTAAGCTTAAGAACCATCCGAACTATCCTCTTGCACCTTAGAACGTACCCTAAGGCCTGCTAAATCGACTTAGAGCCGCATTTGCTCTTCACTTTGAAACTCCAAACAACTCAGACAGAAAGACGCCATCTTGATGAAGTGCAGCTGAAGAGGGTGGTTCACACAGAGAGAGAACTCTGTAGGAGATGAGACATCTTGCTCACTCCCAAGGGTGTATTTATAGTCCCTATGGTCTACATATGTCCATAAGCCCTTAAGGGGTGAGTACAGGCGTCCACTATATCGCATAATTACAATATTCTACATATGGACGAGTCCGAAGAGTCCGCACATACCCTGAGCCCTCAGAAGGGGTATGCGTAAGCATAGAACCGTACTAAAAGGTCCGTATGTGATTGTAACTACATGATCGTAAAGACAGTAGGTAAAGTGTCAATCTGAAACAGTTCGATCATACAATAATCAAGTCAGATAACAAAAGAGAGTTCTTAGATCGGCCATAAGGGCGTAATCACATTGTTCTAGGGTATCGTACGTACGTAGGTGTCCATGCAGTCCATGTGCCGACGTGTGCTCACTAAGTCCATAATTGTCCTGGAGCATTAAGTGCCCCTTGTAATGTCCGGGCCGGTTCTACCAAACCCCTGAGCATGAGACTGTCCGGTCCGGGCATAGCCACGCAGACATTCCGTCTCAACATCCCCCCGTGATCCAACAATTATGGAGCACAAAGACCCATGTCGGGGTTGAAGCGCAGAAGGAGGGTGCGCGAGAGTGACTTGGTGAAGCCATCTGCAACCATTTCTTCCGTAGGTGTACGTATTAGAGAAATTTGACCATCCTCTATGTACTCGCGAATGACATGATGCTTAATGTCGATGTGCTTGGATCGACGGCCAGTGACTGGGTTTAGCGCAAGGTCAACTGCGCCTTTGTTGTCACCATGTAGAGGGACAGGGTCCTCGACGGTGTACCCAAGTTCCTTCAAGAAACCTTGGTACCAGACAGCTTGGTTGGCCGCATCGGCCAGGGCCATGTACTCTGCCTCAGATGTGCTTTGGGTGATGGTCTTTTGTTTATGGGATGACCAGGAAATTGCGCCATTAGCAAGCAAGAATACATAACCGGAAGTGGAATGACAATCCTCCGTGTTGTCTCCCATAGAGGAGTCAGAGTAGCTGTGAAGGCCATCGCCATTGGCCCCATCGTAGCACAAGCGCATGTCCTTGGTTCCCACTAGGTAGGACAGAACGTATTGGGCGAGGCGTAGATGTTGTTTGGATGGGTTTGCTGCATACTGGGCCAAACGTGATACAGCAAAGGAAATGTCCGGACGAGTGCCAATTTGTACATAAAGCAGGCTGCCTATGAGGCTTTGGTAGTGTTTAATCTCTGCAAGGGAGGCCTGCTCAGTGTTTTTGACCAGGTGCACGTCTGCACCAGCTGGTAGTGGGGTATTATGTGGGTTCGCGTCCAACATGCCAAAGTGTTCTAGTACATCATGTATGTAACCAGACTGGTCGATCTCGATGTGATTACATGACCGGTCGCGGGTGATTCGAATCCCCAGATAGGACTCTATTTCCCCAAGGTCTGACATTTCGTAACGCTTCTGAAGATCCTCTTTTAAACGCTTGACGGCTTCTAAAGAAGCACCCATAATAGTGATGTCATCAACATATAGAATGACGATCAATGGAGGTGAATCCTCCCCCCGTGATGAGGACATCACGTAAATGTAAACTCTGGCATCGGAGAACGTCCGCTTAAAGCCAAGTTCCAAGAGGAATCCATGGAATTGCAAGTTCCATGTGCGGGAGGCTTGTTTGAGACCATAAATAGATTTTTTGAGCCTGCATACTTTATTCTCCTTTCCAGCGACAATGAAACCCTGTGGTTGCTCCATGTAAATCTCCTCGTCGAGCACGCCATTGAGGAACACCGATTTGATGTCCATCTGGTGTATGTGCCAGTCTTCTAGCGCAGCTAACGCTAGGAGGAGTCTGAGAGACTCAAAACGTGCGATGGGAGAGAAGGTTTCGTCATAATCTATACCAGGGATCTGCGTAAATCCCTTCGCCACTAGCCGGGTGCGGAAGCGGCCATCGGCTTTCAACTTGAATACCCATTTCGATTTTACAGCTTTGCAGCCCGCCGGGAGATCGACTAACTCCCATGTGTCATTTTTAGCTAAGGCGTCTATCTCGTATTGACACGCCTTCTGCCACTCATTGGCATCTTTAGACTTTAGAGCCTCAGTATAGGTAACCGGATCCCTTCCTATGTAAGCCACGGCAAACAGTTCCACATGCCCTAGCCGCTGGGCGCCAGGCACCTCAGCGTTTCCTCGTTAAAGTACCTTCTATTCGGTACCGGCACACGCGCCGATCGCCTGGGAGCGACGAAGCACTCGGCAAATCCCCCCAGAATCATAGGATCCAGTGGAGACTCTTCCGCTCGCTTATAGGTTCGCGAAGCAGAAGGGTGGGGCGGTAGCGTAGAAGGAGGAGGGCGCTTAGCAATAGGTGTGGAAGGGGGAAGAGTGCCTTGGGTGGACGGTGTAGAGGGCCGCTCTACTTTGGGTTCAAGTAAGTCGTCAACCTGTTCTCATCCTCAGAAGAGGAAGTAGGTGACGCTGCGCGTGGGGGTAGTGGCGGTGCAGACATGTTAGGTTCTGCATTCGCTGGAATAAATGGAATGGGGATAGGAGGAGGAGATGCAGTGAGCCCTTGGTGTGTCGAGGGCTCGGTCTCTTTGTCTACAGCGGGAAAGCTACTCTCGTCGAATGTCACATCCCTTGACACACAAACGGAGCAGGTACTTTTATCCCAGAGGCGGTATCCCTTACTACCAGCCTCATACCCAACGAAGACAACGGGCAGCGCTTTATGTCGAGCTTGCATCGCTTGTCAGCTGGCACATGCATATATGCCTTGCATCCGAAGATGCGGAAATATGAGACGTCCGGAACGTGACCAGCGTTCCATCGCTCATGAGGGGTCTTCCACTCCAGCGAGCGGATGGGAGTGCGGTTGTAGACGTGAACCGCGGTGCTTACAGCGTGCTCCCAGAAGCCGTTTGACAAGCAGCTTGGTGAAGCATGGACATTGCCTTATCCATAATGGTGCGGTTAAACCGCTCGGCTTTTCCGTTCTGCTGGGGTGTACCCGGCATCGTTAACTGGTGTTCAATTCCCTTCTCGTTCAAGTAGGCTCGGACTATAGCCCCTGTGTATTTGCCACTTCTATCAGACCGTAGGATGCGTAGTTTTTTGGAGGTTTGGGTGGTAGCCCAATTAATATATTTTTTGAGTGCATCCAGAAACTGGTCTTTTGTTTTTAAGAAGTAGATGACTGCGAGGCTAGTGTAGTCGTCGATAAAGGTGGCCATATAAAGGAGCCGTGCAATGACTTGGTCTGCATGGGACCCGCTAAGTCCGAGTGAACGATTTCTAATAATTGGGTCGCCCTCTTAGAAGAGGACGGGAAGGGTTTGCGAGTGGATTTGCCTGTCTCGCAGCCATGGCATAAAGTAGGTATTGCCATGTCGACACCAGAGAAGTCCATGCCTTGCAGGGCAGAGGGACCATGTTCTTTTAGTGCGCAATGGGACATATGCCCCATGCGCTGATGCCAGGTGTGGAGTGTGGTAGACTCCCTTCGGTGCGTGTTCAGTGCCCCGGTGTCAGAGTCAACCCAAAAGAGTCGACCTTCACGGTATCCTGAGGCCACGACTTTGTTTGCGACAATAATGTCAAGCCACGCGAGTGGAAAGGTACGGCAGCCCCTTTATCCAAATGGATCCAAGTGATAGAATGCGATTTCCTACGCCGGGCGCATAGATAGCGTCTTTAAGGGTGATCCGTACTCCTTGCGGGCTTGTGAACACAGCGGTTCCCACACCTAACTGTGATATTACAGTACCCTGCTTGTCACTGAGACGTATGGTCCCTTTGACTGGTGTATAGTGACAAATCAGAGCGGTGGGGTGTGATGTGATGGGTTGCCCCGCTGTCCATTAACCAACGCGATTTACTTGCAGCGCACAAGGAAACACCGATGTCATTGACCTCCTCAATGGAGGCGGTTGTGTCTACGACATGACTATTTACGGCCTTGTTGCCGCTGCTGCTCTCCTGCTTCTTTTTGGAGTCTGCCTCATCCTTCTTCTTCTTTCGGCAATCGGGCTTGATGTGCCCTTTCTTGTTGCAGTAATGGCAAACAAGATCGGCATGCTTCTCCTTTTTATTGGAGCCGCTTTTGCCTTTGCCTTTCCCCTTGATTGGGGCGATTGCATTGAGGGAGGCAGAACTGCCAGACCTACGACCTTCTTCATTCTGATGCGGGCTATGATTTCGCCCGGTTGAAGCAATGTGGGGTCGCCGGCGGCAAGGATGGTGGAGGTAAGAACCTCGTAAGAGTCGGGGAGAGCGCGGAGTATGATAAAACAGTATTGGGTGTCAGTGACACCCATCTTGGCGTTGGCAAGGTTGACGCGGGACTCATTCAGCTTGGTGAGCTGAGGTCCCATTGGCTGACTTTCGTCCAGCCTAGCTTGTGTGAGTGCGATCCAGTCGTTGAAGACGGTGGTGCTACCGGAGACTCCACCATAGAGCCTCTTAAGCTGATCCCACCTGTCTTTGAGGGTCGGGTAGGCGTTTTCGTCGGCGATCTGGGAGAAGACTCCCACGGTCATGTATAACGGAAGTACGCCTTGAGTCGGCGTTGCGTATTGTTCCACTCGTCTACATCGGCGCCGGTGGGACAGCTCCGGAAACGCAAGTGGTCTTCCGCTTCATAGATTGTTAGATCGCCTCGAAGGTGCCAGACCATTCCGACCACCCAGTACCGTCAAACTGAGGGAGCTTGACTCCCGACGGTATAGCGAAGCTTGACTGGAATGCATTTGAGATGCGTGTGGTAATAGCTGGCTGGGAAAGGGGCGCATTGCCTGAGACTGTGTTGGTGGGAGTATTGGGTCGAGAGGACATGTTGTGACTGTGCCGAGGAGCGGTCAGCACGAGTCCCTGCTAGCACACAGGCATAGTAGAGTGCGCCTCCTGTCTGTGGTACTGTATGGCCAGAACACTAATGTGTCCTGCCTCTGCGTGCGCTTCTATGTATGGTAGGTAGTGTGATATTTTTATAGTAGTTCTATTACCGCTGAAGCGCTACCCACAGCTCAGGGGAGTCATGTCAGAGATGAGCCAGCAGCCACTTCCTAGAGGATGCAGATGTGAAATATCTGCCGCTCTAGTGGGTCCGCGGAGTCTCTGATTAACGCCTAGATGATTGGGCGCATGACTGAGTAGCTAGGGCATGGATATCCTGACTGTGGGGCGTCGCACCCCAGAGGCCGCAACGGGTACTTATGCCAGTCAGACCCACATGCCTAGACTACTGTGTGTCTACTTTCTTTATGTAGCGTGGCGCAGTTGTAACTAGGCCCAAGTGCTAGGGGTGTGATTAACCCCTGCCTTGTGATAGACCCAAAGCCGCTCCCACTGAAGGGCAGACAGCCAACCATTCACCAGGCCTATAGCCAGTCTGAGCTTCCCCAGACCTGCCTAAGTGCATAAGGCGCTCTACACTAGAGTGTGGTAATGTGTAGTATAGCGCGCAACGCTAGAGAGGGTTTGGTGCACGTCACCTACGCCTAGGTCCGTAATGCACCTCACGCAAGGTCCTTAAGACCCCAGCACAGACCTAGCCAGGTCGCTTACCCCCATGGGCTCAGCGGATCCTGCTAGTCGGAGTATACGGCGAACAAAGATGTTTACTCACTGTTAGAAACGGTTGTGAGCGATAGAACTTTGTGTAGTGGTTGTAAGTTTAGAGCGCAGGGCCCATAACCTGATGAAGTGCAGCTGAAGAGGGTGGTTCACACAGAGAGAGAACTCTGTAGGAGATGAGACATCTTGCTCACTCCCAAGGGTGTATTTATAGTCCCTATGGTCTACATATGTCCATAAGCCCTTAAGGGGTGAGTACAGGCGTCCACTATATCGCATAATTACAATATTCTACATATGGACGAGTCCGAAGAGTCCGCACATACCCTGAGCCCTCAGAAGGGGTACGCGTAAGCGTAGAACCATACTAAAAGGTCCATATGTGATTGTAACTACATGATCGTAAAGACAGTAGGTAAAGTGTCAATCTGAAACAGTTCGATCATACAATAATCAAGTCAGATAACAAAAGAGAGTTCTTAGATCGGCCATAAGGGCGTAATCACATTGTTCTAGGGTATCGTACGTACGTAGGTGTCCATGCAGTCCATGTGCCGACATGTGCTCACTAAGTCCGTAATTGTCCTGGAGCATTAAGTGCCCCTTGTAATGTCCGGGCCAGTTCTACCGAACCCCTGAGCGTGAGACTGTCTGGTCCGGGCATAGCCGCGCAGACGTTCCGTCTCAACACATCTTTCCCACCCAGAACCCGAACCTGAAGGCTGCTAGTAAAGGAACTCTAGCCGTCTATACGAAGGCCACTAGTAAAGGAACTCTAGTCATCTATACAAACAAGTCACATACTACGACCTCTGTAATACGTGCCACATACTATGACACACCAGTAGCAATCAGAAGCCGCTCCTACAAGACACCAGAACCCCTTCCATTCATGAGCTTAGCATGAACACCAATGAACTAAGTGCAATACAAGATGTCATTGCACCTCCAGACATCACTTCCTCGAAGTGATAACAGAACAGCTGGTGCCGCTACACGCCATTCAGAACCCACAACCATACAAGTTCTAAGACAGAACTCCAAACCTTGAACCATACCAGAAACCAGACTTGGACAAGGTGTCCAAACCTCAAACCAAACCAAACCAAACTTAAACCCTCACACTAAGACACGTGACATCCTAGCATGACAGATGGAATATGAGTAAGGGTGATATAGATGGAGGTAATATAGATAGAGGTAATATGGATGGGTTTAGTATACAAAAGGGTAATGTGAAAGAGGGGGAATAAAAGGGGTGATTTGAATGGTGATAATTCTGAAGGTGGTAGAAAAAATAGTAAAATAATTGTTAGAAAAATGAGGCACATGCATACAGGAGAATGGGAGTAAGCAAATATGTGCCCTTCCTGGATAGTAAGTATAAGAATATTTATCCTACTAAATGTATGCACTGTCAGTAAGAAATAGAAGGAAATCAGTAGGGTGCTAAAACAATGTAAAACCAAGATGAAGCACACAAGCTTAATTGCTAGAATAATAAGAGGCAGGGGTTTGGGGGCGCAGCCCCCAACAAGGTTAAGTCCCATGCCATAGGCATGGACATAACCTTGTCCAGTTTTTATATTTAACTGATATATAGCCTTACATTCATATTACAAAGCAAGTCCATTATAATGACGATTTTCCGACATTTACTGGGGCTTAACAAACACGGTCATGCCTTGCAAGTTTGCGGCACCTGAAAAGGTATTTCATTAAAACCTCAGCGAAAGAGTAAGGGATGGCGTACTCAGAGTAAGACCGGCCGCTTTAGCGGGCGTTTCGACATCGAGGGTTTGAAGGGGGGTCGCATCCCCGGGGCCATTGAGTGTCATGACCTGGATTGCGGTCACGTTGGGCATCATCACGTAGAGGAAGCTGCAACCCCCTGAGTCAGCACAACTATTCAATGCCAGAAGTTGACATGTGGTCTCACTTTTTATTGCCAACAGCACCGACTTCGAGATCGATCGTTGCAGCACCATTTTGAGTGGGATACTGCTTTACGACGGAACCCTTGAGGTCATCCCCGACAGCAACCTCAGTGACAAGAGACGTGCCGATGTCCGAAACGTAAAAGTTGCCGGTCTTGGGCGAGAATGCGTTCCAGCAGACGGCCGTCTGGTTGTTGATAGCGAGTGCGCTCGAGCTATTTTGTGTATTCGCCGCGAGCGCCTGGGCGCCGTTCGCAAAGTTGAAGATGTCAACACCGATGGCGGCATCCGTGACGAGGAATGAGTTCTTTCCAGGGATGATACCGAGTGAGAACGGCAGGTTGCCGCCCTGGGGTGTCCCGATGCGCGTGAAGTTAGCGGAGAGGCTGTTGTCATCTTGCACGTCCCAGGAAGCCAGGAAGCCGGTCAAGTTCGCGTCTGGGTTCCCCTTCACGGCAGCGACGAGCGACTTCTGGTCCTCGGAGAAGATTATATGCGAGGTAGAGCCTGCCGGACCCGTGGGAGGCGTTGTCTGGTTCAGGTTGAGAGTGCGAAGAGTGTTCGCCTGGGGAACAAGGCCAAGGTTTTTGTCAATGTTAAAGCACCTGTGGCAAGAGTCAGGAACCATGGATATGGTGGCGTCAAGTCGAACATACTGTACGCCGTTGACAGCGCCGCCGTTAAGGGCACAAAGCATGGTACCGTTCTTGTTGAACGCAACCGACATGGGAAACTCCCCCCCAGATGACACCGGCGATCCGAAGGAGGTCAGGACCGACGGTGTATTCTGGTCAATTTTGAAAAGAGAGATGGTGTTGGATCCGGGCTATCCGAACGATCTTTAAAAAGAGAGTCGATGAAACATGTCGCAGATGAGACTTACGTTCGCAGTGGCAACAAGACCGGCAGCAGCGTTGGCTTTCACGACGCCCTGAGAAAACAAGGGATCGGGGCCATTCTTGCCACCGTCATCACCATGCTCGCCACGCCCGTCTGCAAAAACGCCACGAGCTAGAGTCTAATGCGGATTTATTGGGCGAATACGGGCTTATCAAGAAAGAGAGTCCCTTACCAGCTTTCCGTCCGAGCCAATATCGGCGGAAACGACGAAGTTTCCAGAGGGCTCGTTAGAAATGACTGTGGTAGGGAGGGGAATTCAGTTATAGAAAATTCGTAAAATGAGAACACGGACAATAGGCAGCGCCCGCTGCGCTACTGCTGCTGTTGTTCATCTTGACCGTCCCCTTCGGCTTTTTCAGAGGAGCCTGGAGAGGTGCAGCCTCAGCGAAGATAACGCCAGCGATGGCAGAGAGCGCAATGAAAGATGACAAGAACTTCATGGTGTCAGTACGTGGGAGAGAGGAGAGTAGACCAGCCGGCGGTGAGAGGTGAGGCAGATGTTAAGTCGGAACCCAGATAATAAAGGATCGAACTCTAAGAGCACGGCTCTTAGATAAAGGAAGAAAAAAGATAGGCAAGGGTGAGAGTGTTAGTGCAAACCGCCAGGGTCGTAAAGAGATCATTCCAGACACAATGGGGTTTATATACGTGCGGCCTAGCGCCCTCCAGCGTGAGCCGTAACCGCGTAACCACACGTGCCACTCGTGGCAAGACGATCGAAGGCGATGACTGAGTGATGATCCCCGTCAACGCTGTTGGCCTAAGGGGACCAATGGAACCGAGGAATGGGGATCGGATATACACCGCAAGGACGAAGGACCATAACGAGTGTTCGTTGGAGCCATGTTGACGGTTGGAAGAGGAGGCGACGAGCGGTCGATAATCTTGTCCCTTCTACAACATGTGAGTAGAGAGAAACGAGAAGAACGTGATGAGTACCGGTGACGCGGCCTTGTGCACTGGGGGAATCCATACTTGAGTCACTCCTAGCTCTGCAAAGCGGGGAACCTCTGCCTCGAGGTGTTGCCACCAAATCATGCCTGGTCGACTGCAATCCCATGTAAAAAACTGGATCTGGCGAGCTTATGAGTATCGCGCTGGTTGTGACAAGTATTTTTAGTACCATCAACGCATTACTGCTAGAGTCGGTGGGACCTGAATTCATACTGTCTAATGCCCCCCTCGAGGTACTTGATATAGATCCAGCCCAAACCTTGCTTTGAACTTCGCGAGCAAGGAGGAGAGTGCGTCCCAGATTTACGAGGCGGCATTCATACTAGCTTGTCGTATAGAATGAGCGGCAATGGTATGTAAACACCGATGATTGTTGCGCAGTTGTATGTCGTTGCACGTTTGATTCGAGGCTGGTTGCCCATCTTCATGAGCGAAATCGGCAAGTTTCGGCAAGTCCCGACAGTTTGATCTCCGCCAAGGCGAGAGTAAGTTACACCGCGGAACTCCGCCCCAGTTGGTAGCGAGGGAGGTTCGACATGATCAGCCCTACAATTTGCTGATGCGTGTTCGTTGACATTCTACGAAGCTTGAGTTTGTTGTCCTAGGAGCCACCCTAGGTGCTTTTCCGATCTCTGTAATGCTGACATCATCAGGTAGTAAAGCGAACGCGGAATCTGCAACCATCATATCAGGGATGTCGAAACGGTGCATTGTAAAAGTGCCGAGTGAATGTGAGGTCCGCATCCGAGCCTTTTGCTGTTACTATTGTTACTATTCTGATAGGGCGTAGGAACATCAGTAAGTGTCTCTGGGGTACGGCGAGCCATTCGCGGGGAGCGCCGAAGAGATGCAACTGGGAAGGAAGCTGGGCGAAGTGATGTGATCCGAAGCAAGGCCGCGGTGTCACGCAATTGAGTGTCAACGTGAATGAAATGCACTGTCAGTGGCAACTTCCCCCGCCGCGCCGCCAAACCAGTGGCCATAGTGCCAGCCATGAAAGCTCCCAAGGAGGAGCCGAGAGGGAAAAACCCTAAGTCACTCACTCACCTACTGGCTCTTCTTCAACAAGTTTCAACAAGCGGTACGCGCTCGGGGTTCTTTCTGATCCTTCCGCGGTTTCTGCGGGCGCCGCCCCTTCCTGCTGGGTTGGCTTCCCTCCATCACCATCAGACCCGCCTCCTCTCGGACGGACAGCCATAAACGATGCGGTATGTCCTTATAACCTCCATGTTTGATCTCAACGAGTCCTCACCCTTTCCTTCTCCTTTTCATTTTCCGCAGTTCACGTTCACCCTCCGACCAGTCACCGGCTCTATCAGCTCGTCGGCCACCTGGCGCTCGTCCCTCTCCACCGCCTCCTATTCTACCCGATCTGGGATCTGGTGATCGTAAAGCCATATCTCGCTCATCATTTCATCACGATCATCCCCACCCCGGCGAACACACAACATCTACTTACACAAAGGTACCTTGGTTCATCCCTTTTCGTCTTCAATTGTTCAAAATTTAAATTATTCTCCCCTTCTACCTCAGCCCCCTTTGCTCGATATCGCATCTAAAATTGAGAGCCGATTCTCTGCACGCAGCCCCTCCATCTCACCAGAGTCACACGATCCCTTCCCCAAAGTCGACGATATGTCTCGTCGTATTGAGGCTTCCCCTTTTGTCTCCAAGTAAGTCCTGTGTAGCTTTAGCGACATTCCTCCGAGTTAGTCTATCCTTACAGCGATGGTCGTCTCGCAAATGTTGGGCACGTACAACCCTCGCCTCCCCCGCCAATTGCGACACTCCCTCAATCTCCTTCACTCTCCTCTTCTTCATTAGACCGCTCTTCTGTATCTTCGCCTGCCCCAACTAGACGAGGTTCGGCTCAAAGTATACATATCACCACCTCTTATAATGGCGATGTCTGCTATCCAAGTGCAGAGTCTGAGCGCCCCCGTGCATATTACCACCAATCTACAGGCCTCCCAGAGTCCCCTTATCGTGTCCAACCACGGACCGAACTGCGCTATCCTCTAACCCACGAAGGAACTGCTCGTGCTGTAGCCTATCCTCCGGCTGCACATGTAGTTCCATCCCAGATATCTGGTGGGACACATGAGATCGCTTATCACTACCCCGGACAACAGCAGTTCAATGCTATATATACAGACGACGCCACAACCAAACTGAATGACAGGATTCGCAGACGGTGTTTCAACTGTTGCACGACAGACACGTCTACTTGGAGAAGATCCAGCCTAAATCCAGGCAAGGTGGTCAGTACATATAGCATATAGCACGACTTGCCATGATGCCGTCTGATCCTTTCACAGCTTTGCAACAAGTGCGGACTGTTTGAGCGTACACACAACCGTGCACGGCCAGAGCAGTTTCCTCATAAGCGCGGCCCCCTCGCTACATCATCGCTCAAAGTACGTACATCACCACCCCAGCACGGCGCAATCCCTCCCGTCAGTGCACTGCCACCTCACCAGTACAATCACCCATCTATCGCTCCTTTACTCTCTCGGACGGACGCAACGTCCCGCGGAGAGGTCTTACCCCAAATACAGTCGTGGCTTCCTTCTAGCACAACTCCGGCAGGTAAGTGACTGCCCACCCCAAAGCTACGCTTCCTAGACAGACCCACTCACCCTTCCGCAGCGCCCGTATCATACCGCTCTCGTAGCCCGTAGTTTCCGACGGTATCCCTTGTCCCTCGTGCCACCCTTTTCCCCCTCCACTGGCTCCTGTGAAAATGCGCTCCGAGTGCATTCTGAAGGTTCTCCTATCCTACACGCATTGCTCGCTACGTCCCTGGTGTCGTACATTACCGAGCATAGGATTGCATTTACTGCCTCGCTCGCTTGATGGTTCCAGGGCTGCTCCCCCACTCACCCCCCCCCCCCTTCGTATCATTCTATAGATCGTCTTCGTCATGCTGCTCTGCCTCTGTCCCCTCTGCTTGCAACGGTATTCACCGACTCTGTGATATACATATACTGTGACACGACCGGCTACTCTCTGTCGACCCACTGTATCTTTTTTTGTACTTTTTGCTGAAATCTACGGCCATTACATCATGGATGAGGTATTCCCCCCAGTAAATGTGAAGTGAAGTGCGATAGAATTATCTAGGATCTGGGGCTTCCTATACGACCTTGTTACCAGTGCTCTGCCTGATAATGTCGATTGCTACCTTGGTTGGGCAGTCTCGCAGAAATGACAATTATGGCCGTGCGACATCGACAAACCCACCCTACACTCCAGCAAGCAACACCCAAATCATCTTTCTTCTGATGGAAAAAAGCTGAGGAAAGGGAAAGCCTCACCAGTGCACGTGGAAAGATGAACTAGCAAATTCTGATTTGCGTGCACAGAGATTCTATTCTCCCGCGAGTGACAGAGACTGGGCTACTTCGGTTCGTGAAATCCGGGAGCGGTGGTCGTTGCGCAGTGCAGTGCCGGTGGATTGTGTGCGCCGACCACAAAACAACCTACGCAAGATTGATATTTGTTTGTGTTTATTACGGCAAGTGTAAATGCATCTCTCCGAGTCACACAACTCCGACTCAACACTGGGACGGACGATTTTGTCTAGGTGAATAGAAGGTCGGATCTCCCTTACGCCCCAACCCACTTCGACGTCTGCCATAACACTCTAGTCATGTTGTGACATGCTAGTTCAGCCCTCGCCTCCCTTCTTGATGTGTTTCCCGGGGGGTCATGGTTACCCAAGTGATGAGGCTGGATGAGAACCCGCGGCACGGGCCCATCGCATCGCACACGCGTCTGCATACGGTATACGGTACTCGCCTTTGAACACACCCAGCAAGTGTGATATCTGCCACCAAACCTGTGGGAAGGAAGAAGCAATGATGGCCCCTCCGAAGTGCACGGTTGATTCCGAAACATGCGGAAGCGATGACACAGGCCACTCACAAGCCTCCTCCTCAAAGTAGACCCTCTAGTACCCACACCCTCCGCCCCAGCCCTCTTTGATTAGCCATTCCCATTTATGCTTATATCTCGCTATCTTCTGCTGATACGGACATGCGACAGCCAAGTGACAATTGGCACTGACACCGCAGAACCATCGTGCTTCACGTCGTGGTATGGAGGGAGGGTTCGATCCACCGTTTAGAATCCTGTCACCATAGAGAACACTGGCAAAGGATAGCGGCCTCGATTCACAGGTCTCGATTTCCCTTTCATGGCATCGACGGTACCCTATTTAAGTAACATGAACTCAACTGACTCCCTCCCCACCTGGAATACAGAATCTACTGCATTACCATCCTCAGGCCCTACTTCAAGGCATAACACCCAAGCTATGATTTAACTCTTCCTATGTGATCGCATCCTTATGGGTGTATATTCCTTATATATCGAGTGCCAGCCGACATGACAGGGCCCCTCAATTTAGCGGCGTCGACACGGTGGGAATAAGAGATGGGCGCTATGATGATGTGTTGGGGTCCCAAGGGGATTGGAATCAGAAACAGCATGCTGAATATACATGCTATCACCCATACGGTGGGGCCTTAGGAATCCACAAAGCACGATCCTATGCGCGGTTACATCGCAGAACTGCGCCAAATTGAGAGCGAGGTGGCCATTAAGGGACGCTGCGGTGTGATCATCAAAGAGAAGGACGAATTGTGAGTTAGCCGATGTTAGAGACGTGTCTGTGTCGTATATTGTATTCTTTCGACACCGTTGGTGATATATAAATCATTTGTGGCCTTATTTTAAGTGCCTTATCGCTGGCCTTATCGGACGAAGGCCTGCCGAGGTGATAAATCGCATGGAGAACCTCGTCTTACCATATATATCCATATACCTAGCGGGGAAGCAAATGAATCGCCTTGCTTGTACCGGTACCACGGTGCAAGGAGCTTTTTCTTGGCCCTGATGCATGATGTACAGCATATCCGTATGCAAAAATCGACGTCCTGGGATAACGGTGATAGTCACCGCTAGCGTGTGCGTAGAATCTCGATGACACTCTGGAAGCCCGTATCAAACAAAGACAAAACCCATGTATCAATCTTGCACACTCACTCTCAAAAGTGTCTACGCTCCTCATTTCTTTCACCCTACCCAAATCAGAGGAGAATAATCCCCCTGCCTTCAATGTGGAACCCTACTGTATGTCCCTCGTCAATAGTTCAAGTCAAGTAGACTTTTTCACTTGGAAGCCTCTCAGGCATTCCCTGGAGACATGGACAAAAAAAAAGGGCCTTACATACAGGGCCTAGTGATTACGCATGATGACCAGGGGCCGGTGTAGGAATTTTAGATGAGCAACCTCATGGTGATTCATAACAAACCCAACCCCATAGTGCCTTGCTTAGATCGGAAACTGCCGCCGATGTATCTGTCGAACGGGGTAAGATTGTAAGCTGGTTCCTCTTCAGGAATTGTTGATAAGGTCAGTGAGCTAGTGGACCAGGTAATTGTAATTTATGTACATACGAATTCGGGTACTAGTGTCAGGTATGGCACTACAGGATGTTGAAATCCAAGCCACAGCTCTGGTCGTTCTTTCTGGTACAAGTTCGTTGTTGCTCTGCATGAGTGTTCGGTACCAACTCTCGTTCGTGCTGACCACAGAGAGAGGTACCTCATGTTTGGTAGAGGGTGGGTGTATTGTTAGACCTACGTAGCCCCGTTCCCACACGTGCAGTGTTCCGTATTTGCGCGGCCCTCGGAAGACGAGAGGAGGGGAGATAGACCACAATCGCGGAGCTCCGGCTGGAGCTAGAGTTACCGGAATTCCTGCTGATGATTGAAGATGGATCACATGATGTTCTAAAATTGTTCTATGGCTGGCCTGTGCTGGATTATCCATCTTGCGTTAGGGCAGCCTTGTTGCCTGTAATTGAATGTAGGTTTGAAGTCGCTAGAAATTTTAAATCCAACATGTCATCCACGACAAGTATGGTTATATGGAGCATCCTAGCTGTGGATGAGACGGAGTCAGTTCACACTTGCTGCATCTCTGGAGTTTTTTCGTCCACCCAAAATCCATCTAATCGGTAGGAAGACTCCGTTTTTATGTACACTCTCATTACCAGGAAGCGTGTGATTGTCGAAGACGGAAAATTATCGCAGCCGGTTCAATTCCCACACCGCCCGGAACCCACCGCGTTTCAAGACGACAACACCTTGCGTCACACGTCCTGGAACAAGTTGCAGACCACATCGCAGACTTTGCGACAGCCATTTGTAAAGATGCTGAATTGCATGCTCATCCATTTTTATTAATAATAAAAAATAGAACTGCGGTCGAATATGATCACATCAAACGCTTCTTGATACGGTGTGTGCGGTCGGAAGTTCGCGGTTTCATCATTTCAGCCTCATCATTACTACGTCGCCACAAAATAGGTTCCGTATGACCGCACTGGGTATGAAGGCCGCCCATATACGTAGTCCGTGGGTGATCGAGTGCCCGAGGTACGGCAAGCCCGTGGGTGCATGAAGTGGACCTGACAGCACAACAATGACATGGATCAAAAGTCATTTCTCCTATCATATCACGTTATTGATTCCGTCAGGCTTCACCTGTCATCGCCCGAAGTTGGATTATTGCTTACCCCCCTCGCCCCGAAATTCAAGTTGTTAGTTCAGAGACCGCGAGTACCCCCCACCCCCGAACCCCCACAGCTTATCCTGTCCCGAAAATGTTTCACCAACCTAATCTTGTCGCTTGTTGTCTGGACTACAAACCTCGACGCAGTAAGCAATTGCCTGTGGCATCAGTAGCGGTTGACTCGGAATCCCTTTCGAATTGTCCCCGAAGCTGTCTATCGGGCCTACCATTCACTCACTCGTGTTCTGGACTGCTTCTGTTTCACCACCAGTATTGCTGGCAAAATTCCTTTAGGTTCGAGTCAGACTTTTCCAAAGTCGACACCTGTGAGCCAATTGTAAGGACTTGGCGCAGGCACTTCAAATAACATCTTATGGCACGCTATTCCGCTATTCATGATTTCAGCACATTACTTGCACTTGACTTACTTGTCCGAGGAGCCTGTCTGCTTTTGATGCGTATTAATTCCATTTCGCGCAAAAATCTGATACGCTGGTGTAACCCATTTAGCCATCATCACGCTATTACATCTAGGAAGATTGTCGTCCGAATTCTGCTGGCAATAGATAGGATAATTTAGAATATCCTTTTTGCCTCCTTGCCGTGTCGTGTCGTGATATCTATCCGGAGAGGCGAGACGGAAGGCATCTGATTTCAGCGCGCCACCGGTCCGGGCCGTTTATCTTCATCTTCAAATTGAACTGCTACTAGTATGCGTTTTGTGGCCAATTCTCTACTATGTGTAAAGATGTAAGGCAGGTCTCATCGTGAATCACTATTCATGGCTTTACAATCGACCTAATGAAACGTACGGAACTGAGGTTGACTGTTGGGGGTCCTGTACTTGCTGTAGTTGTGATGCTCCTGCCGATTACAGTGGGGTCACTCCCCTTGCTTTGTGGGTACAGTACACTGTCGTCCACGGAGGGCATCTATTATGAAGAGGGTTTTTTTGAGTCTCAGGC
This sequence comes from Russula compacta, assembly GCA_022376555.1. Classification (NCBI taxonomy): domain Eukaryota; kingdom Fungi; phylum Basidiomycota; class Agaricomycetes; order Russulales; family Russulaceae; genus Russula; species Russula compacta. The sequence goes on from WTXH01000173.1 coordinate 31,795, forward strand.
GACACGAGTGATGCAACAAACGGAGACGAGCATGTGCAAGATAGCAAAGTTAACATAGTTATTATTGAACTAATCATGGGACAATCGTGGCTCAATGCGGTTCTTGAGTTGAGTCCCACTGAGCCAACATGCCCAACTCTCGGAGTCATCTCACCTACTTGCTATTCACAACTATGACTACCACAGTTACCAACTTGGTTAATTTACTTGTCTACACGTACACTGACTTTGGCGGGAGCACTATCTTTCAAGTCACAAGGAATCGCTCTCTTGCAAGACCTGTCGGGCCCTTTCCTTGGCTTCATCAGTAACGTTGGGATCTGCAAGAAAAAAAAGGTATGATGATTTAGTAGCGTGCACATGCCTGAGAAATGTGAGGACAAACTCTTTAATGTTGCCTTATAACCCCCGAGAACGCGGTTGTCATTTTTGCCGTCGGCATCCAGAGGAGACGACTGTTCGACGCTACCGCCTTCACGGACAGCCCCGGAATCTTGGATTTCTTCGACGACTTGGCGGGAATGCTCCTTTGCCTGAGCTGAGACGTTCGGATTATGTATCGCCGCCTAGCAGAAGCAGCGCGCGCTCAGAGACGTCGTACAACGTGAAGGCAAGTTACCATATTGACGTACTTTATGGCCCCCAGCAACGCGGTTTATGTCTGACATCTGATGATGATAATACTTTGAGACTTTGAGTTGCGATGGTAAAGGGAGGAATGGATGTTTTGAGTTGGGGGGTGTTGAGCGGGTTCGAAGCCTATTTATCAGTTAGGATTCTCCACGGTGACCTCAATGTGACGCAGGGACAAGTGGAGCTCGAGCGCTGAAACTCAAACTAAAATGGGGAAGAGAAATGTAAAATGAGGTGTTTCTTAGATGCCGTCCAAGCCGTTGCCACAACGGCTCATGAACGAAATGCAGTGACGCCATCATGATACTTCGCTTTACGCGCGACCACTGGTACCCCAGTTCAAGGCGTTCTTACAATATTCGATCCTCTGCTTGGCGGCGCCAGTGGGGAGAAATAGGAATGAAAAGGGGGTTGGGTACTGCAGGACTCTAGATTCCACCTGTACTGAGGATAGTTCTTCTAGGTCTACATGACGAGACGCACAGTGGCAGCTGCAAGAACAACCCTGGAATGAGACCGTAGCGCACAGCGATGTCACCGTGCGACGGATGGAGTGCTACATTACCTGACGCTATGAACAGTATGCCCCGTACACCCGAGGGGGGTGAGCTGCCGTCGAACGAACCTTACATGATTGGACGAGGCTTCCGTGGTGCACCCATCAGAGGCTCGCTGAACTCGTGTGGGGACAAGAGAGCACTGCCTTGTCTTGGTGGCGCTGCAGCTGAGCGCTGAATATGAGTGCATTGTACGAGAATACTAAGTAACGCTCGCCGTCGTGCAGCGAGGGCATACAGAAGCGTATAGTGCACGCGGTCTTTATGAAGGTTAGGGGCGCAACCTCGACAATCGCCTAAACCAGCGCGAGCATTGATCTCACCCGAAGAAATTGGAATGGATGATGATCGTTTGAGAGTGGAGAGTGGGGAGTAACTCACCCAACAACTCTGTATGCTGAGGCCACAGGAAGAGGAACGTGTGTACCAGTAATGCCACTTTTGTTGCGTCTCCAGGGCAGCTGGGGACATCAACGAGTTGGGATGCTGTTCAGTTATTTCCGGGCCTTCTTAGAAACGGATTAGCCACAGTGCTGATTGCCGGAGGTCAGCCGGGCCAGTCATCTTCTTGGGATCGGACCGTCATTGCAGCCTTCAGAAGCTAAAGCAGGGTCAGACACAAGTAAATTTCTTAACAGTAACATAGGCAAGTTCGTGAAAACGGGCCATCAGTTGGTGCCTCCGTGTGGATACATTTAGGTTTATATGATGAAATGGAACGTTTCACCTAACTCAAGCTGTCGCCACGAGGTGCACTGGCGGCCGCAAACCTTTTGCCATTCTGGTTCTCGAAATTTTCGCAGACTGGAACTCGGCACTGGGTACCGCAAGCCCATATCTCGGCATTCTCGTGAGAATGACAGACGAGGTGCAACGTTGATTACACGTGTCGAGGTGCCGGTAGCAATATGTCATGGCCTTTCATTTCGAGTTTATGGCTGATAAATGCTTCCAGCGTGTCTGGCTACTCTTAGATACCAATTCTCGTTTGTCGTGGTCATGGGATATCCTCACTTGTCAGTAGATCCTCAGCACAAGGAAAGTCCAAGACTCAAAGAATGGTACCTTTGGTCGCTCGCACCGGCCTGCTTGGGACCTAGTTAGTAATGAGTACTGGACTGCTAGTCGGAGCCACGAAAAAGAGCCGATCTGCTCAATCTCCATCTAGAATGTTAAGGGACATCTGGCGTATCCAAATTAAAGGGTTGATAATAAGGGGATGTTCGCGTCGATAGTAGTAACCGAAATGCCCAGGTTTATATCGCAGGGCAGGAAACGTAGAGAGGAAATCAAGCCTCGAGAATAGTGAATAGAATGCGCATCAGATCACCAGTCAGAATTAGCATTGGCTGTTTATTAATGTCCACTCAGAAAGGTCAAGAGGAGCGATGTAAACTGCATAAATGTAGAGAAACACTGGGCACGAGTGTCCTTCAAGATCCGTATCCCAGTTTTGACTTAACAGGATCGATCACATTCCTTCGGAACCATGATTTATGCATGGGCTCGATGGCAGGCGATGGTCCCCGAGAAGGGATGGTGAAAGATGTGGCAGGCGTTGCTATTGTCGTCTGCGATGATGTGGTAATAGATGCCGAGCGCGAAAAGGAAGAGGGTGTCGAAGAGCGAGGTGGTGTTGAAAACCCCGACTGCACTGTTGACGTGCTCTGGGACGTGGGCTGCGGCTTTCTGTTGATAAAAGGTTCTCTACGTCCCGGTGTCGTGCTAGATGGAGAGCCAGCCGAGGACCTAGTGGCCCTCAGTAATGGAGTCTGGGCTTGTTCCGGTGGAGGGGGGGTTGACATCCGAGTCGGTTTGTCTGAATGCGCCAAACTAACAACGGGAGTGGATGATCCCCGTATCGAGGCTCGAGATTTTTTGAGGCGAAGCGAAGCACTAGTGCCATCCTCATTGTTCGAGTTACTGGCACCGGCAGGGTAGTTGGTTGGGAGTGTAAAAGAGGGTCCACGGTCACGGGGAGGATTGCTATGCCCATTCGCAGTGTCAAAGCCTTTCCGACGATCAGGTATGGCCCCGTGAGGGTCATAATCCCATAACTCTATACCGCTGTCAGTACGATTAGCGCTGAGCTTGCCAGCCGAGGGCGCTGTTTGCGACAACCCCGACATTGGGGTCCTGGACAGGCTAGTGGTCTCGGCGATAGAAGGCGACCGCGCAACATTCGCATTTTGCTGCTTATGTCGGTTGATGAGATCTTTTGTCTTAATCCTCGAGGAGATGCGAGGGGTGCTATTTGACGCTGGTGAGGCAGAGATGGTAGCAGTGCCACCAGCTGGCAACGTCGGGAGCACTCTCGGAGCCACGGAATAACTATTGGGTCCACCTCGAGTTTCTGTTTTCACTGCAACGCCTGAAGCGTCACTTCGGGAGTTGTAAGATGGCACGTCGGCAGTCTTGCCGAGATGGGTCTTAGCTATAAGATCCGAAAAGTTACTGGTGTTAGACGCTGGGCTGGTGATGATGGATTGTAATCCCATCACTGGCTGACACGACGACCGTACACCCTGCTGTGACATCATTTGGTCTGGCAAGGCAACAGACTTTCGAGGTTGCGAGGCCGAGTGTTTAATATCGACGATCGAGGATGTGCGCGGGATACTATTCTGCAATGATTGGGGGGAAATCGCGATGTTTATACTGGCCTTCTCTGCCGTAGCTGCCGCCGTGGGGGCCTTTGAGGGTGTAGCTGAACGCGCCATGGGGTAGCTTTTTGGAGCACCTTGACCTTCCGGAATCGCTGTAAGCCTCGAGGACTTGGCTTGTGAGGAATGAGATAAAGCCCCGGCAGCTCTATCATAATGACGAGTGATTGGCACAGAACTGCTCCTGTTCCCAACTGAGCCTGGCACGGGTTTCTCCACCGGTCGTGGTGTGGGCGACACCGAAGTCAAGTGGGGAGTCATCTGCCCAGTTAAAACTGTTGATCGCCGTGACTGACCCTTGGGGTCTTGGGCAATCGTCGAAGACATGCGGAGAGCATTATTCGACGCTGCTGGAGAAACAGAGGTCGCGACGCCGACTTGAGCTGAGTGGGCGCCAGAGTGCTCCCCTGGCCGCACCGTGGGCTGACCCGATGGCTGCAGTGTCAATTGAGGATTCATTTGCAAGGCAGTTGACCGTCGAGGCCCAATGGGTGCCACCATCCTTCTCGGATGGCTCTTTATCCTGGACCGTGAAGATATACGCGCCTCGACATCGGACACCGACACGTTATTTAAGGGAGCCGATTGATTGCTGACAGACGGTGTGCGAGAGTCAAGGGGAACGTACGCAGGTCGAACTGGAGGGTTCGGGGCTTCAACCTGGCGTGCACGTTCCGAGGGAGGTGGAGGCGCGGAGAGATGGGGCACGCTCCCTACCGCAATAGACGGGACCCGAGGCTTGAGAGGAGCGCGGGTGTTTTGGACTGCAGAGCGTACCGCTTCGATCTGAGGGCGAACACGTTCTGCATGGGGGCTCACATGTAGAGCAGACAAGCTTTCTGTAGCAGCTGACATTTTTCCAATCGGAAAAGCGGGCTCCGTGGGAGGAACAGGAGGCTCAACTAGAGGAAGACGACGAACTGCTTCGACCGGAGAACGCGCATGTTCTGAAAAAAGTGGAATCCCGTCAGGAGCAGGCATCACAGTCGTGAGAGTTGGCTTGCTCCCAGTAGGGGGAATAGGGCGCACAGGACAACGCACGGATTGGACTGTAGGGCGGTCTATTTCGGATCGAGGAGTGGTGTTCGAATGGAAAGTGGCGTGATTGAGAGTGGGTGCATTGCCCGCAGGTGCGGGAGGCTCAAGAGGAACATTAAGGGGGTGCACCGCTTCAACTCGGGGAACGGTACCGTCAGAAGGAGTAGCCGTAGTCCTATTTCGGGTAGGCACAACACTCGCGGGATCTAGGTCACTACCGATGGGTAGAGTGAGACATCCTGAGGGAGAACTCCCTAGGTGAGACGGGGTGTGAAGAGCCTCTGCCTGAGGACGAGTGGATTCCGGGACGGGGGTGAGTTTTTCTGGAGTGAACAAGCTGTTCGCAAGATTCAGCTCGCTCGTGTTAGGTGGAGTGGAGGGTCCAATAGGGAGACACAGGGGAAGAGCAGGAGGGTGAACGGTCCTGGTTTGGGCATGACCATCGTCAGGAGCATTTACGACGACAGTGCGCTCTTTACTGTTGGAAGGGGCTACAGTAGTACCAATAGGTAATGTCAGAGGTTCAGAGGAGCAGGCGAGCAGAGTTTGAGCATGAATGGCCTCGTCTTGAGGGCCTAGGGATCCGACGGCCACGGGAGCTGTCCTCTTAGGAGCAGAGGCACTGATTTCAGGAGTTAGCTCGATTTCTAGAGGTGGCGTAAATGGTCCAAGAGAATTATTGGCGGGAGGAACTGGAGTATGAGCAGCCGCCTCAATCTGGGGTGTCTCCGAAGAAGAGTCAGCAGTCAAGGAGTCCTTGTCTTCGACAGGTGACCGACATTCCTTAACATCAATAGGTGCTTCCTCCAAAGAAATGTTGACAGTGACATCGGAAGGTGGCGTATCCTGCGAAAGGTAGGGTGATTCTCGACTTGAAGAATCAACGGTGACGGAACTGGACTCCGCTTCAGGGCTTCGCGCCTCATCGGAAAGTTGGTGAGCATCCTCGGGCGGAGATGTAATTATTGTGGTAGGGTCATCCTGCCCGAGGAGACTGGGAGGAACTAGTGTCGTGACTGGGGAGCAGCGTTCCTAGTTCTCGAGGGTGAATACCTGAGCCGCGAGAATGAAGAAGAGGCGTTACCCAGCCACCTGTGACTTCGATGTCGAAAGCTTCTTCTGGAGAAGTCTCAGACCGTATGAGCCAGTCGACGTCTGGCAAGTCGAGCGCTTGGTCCAACACCTCCGTCCATTTCGACACATCTTCTTCAGGCCGCCCGCCGCCCCTTTGCCAGATACAAACTTCACCACTAATCCCGGGGCTGATACGATTGGCCGCCTCTAGGGTCCCTTGAAGGTCTAATTACCAGATAAGCGTCGATTCTGCCGATCAAGAAAAACGCTGCTTTGCCTTTCAATATGATAGCGTTATCGGGCTTCCAGATATTTCCAAACGTCTTTGAAAACTTCTGGTAGTCGACGAAGATCTGGCCGGCCCTGTCCAGCAGTACCAGCACAACTGAATCCTTCTCCGGTTTGAGATCTTTGAGGGGTTCGAGCTTAAATTGATCATCATAGGCCAATGCTTGATCAGAGAGATCCCGGCTAAAATAGAAGTGAGGATTTTGTTTCAGACTGATCCGCTGGTCTTCGGGCAACCGGCTAAACGTCCATAATAACTCAGATATCTTTACGTCCGGACCCAACTCACCTATAGTATCATGGTGTTAGCGTTTCTGGCTGAATCGGTTGCGGTGGAGACGAAAGTAAGGACTCACAAGTTACGATGGGAGCTTCTCGACGGTCGGTAGGAGATTGGAGAATTTGAAAATTGACCTTTACTAGAGAGCTCGAAGGAGGAGAATCTGTTTTCTAAGTCCGTGTTACTGGTGCAAGAACGATAAGATGCAATCGTTCCTTACACTAAGACCGAGACGGCTTGATAATCGTTTATGCGTTTTCATGATGTAGCTGTCCTTTTGAGCAGCATCCTCGATGATGTTCTGCACATCACCCAACACGGTTCTGTAAGATGTGTGGGCCCTATCTGGCGATTAGAATATGAGGTGAAATTGTACGCACTCCTGCTTTGGATGCTGCCATGCGGCATACCAGTCTAACTCTTCTTCTGCTGTAGCAAAAGCAGTATCAGCAGCCTCGCTACGTTCCTTCCCAGCGTCAACTGCAGACTTGAGAGCATCCTCGACGGTCTCGAGGAGACTAAGGAGCAACAAGATATCAGTTCGGATCACGGAACGATTTCGTGTGTCATCAGAACCTTCGCAATGCGTCGATTTGATCTGGCTTCCCTGGAGAGATCTCGACGAACAATCTGCAGAGCTGTATCATCGCAATGGAACGTTTCTGATACGCCCTTCCTATGTGTTTGATGTATTTTCGAAAACTGGCAATATCGCCGACGACTAGACTGACTGGCATGGATGAGGAGAGGATGGGTCCGAGGGGTTGAAAGATGGGGGGATGGATAAGGAGAACGCCATGTTGCACATGGCAGCTCTAGAGACCTCGCAGCTCTCTCGTGACGAAGGGTGTGAGTGATGGGATGGCCAGAGAGAGGAATGACGGCATGGAGCCTCTGGGCATGTGTGCATAGTGTGTGCATGCATGTGTTCACCGTGCTGTTGATGCCCAACGCCCGGGTACCCGTGACCCTGTCCTCCTCCTCCTCATCGCATCGAATTGGTTGAGTTCGCCTCTTACATTATTCTGTAGAGCTTGTCCTCTTGCTCTCTCCCACAAGATTGAGAATGCTTCTTGCTGCGGCTACGACACTCCTCTTCGCCGTTCAGTGAGAGGTCCCTCCGCTCTCTTTCCGATGGCGCTGTTGGTTCGATGTCCGCTTGCCGCATGGCAGCATTACTTGGCCATGCTGCAAACGCGCGCAATAGTATAAGGTTGCCAGACTCTGTGCCACTCATCGTTATCCGTTCTCTCCGCGTTGTTGACGTCCCGTGTTCATCTCAGGTTCACCTTCAGAGACATGTCCTACACTCTCTTTCGAAGCCTCACTCAACTTGAAAACCAAGTTTTCCCTGCAACTGAATCCATCAGGCAACTCATAGAGACCATTGCTCGCGATGTAGTTCGATTCCGTCGTAATACCCAAATATCATACCATTTCGTCGATAGAGCGCGATCCGTCTGTGATGTTATCAATGCCCTGATTCGAAAGGTCGACGAAGAAGACGACTGGGACAGCTACGACAAGTTTACAGAGGCGATTGATTTGCTAGAAGAGTGCGTGGGTCCTTCGCCTTGATTCATGAGTGCTGACCGTTTCGCAGACTTCTGCTCGCTTCAACAGCAACCACCCAGGACGAGGTGCAGCGTCACTTTGGTGGGGATAAGGACATCGATGGATGTATCGTATCCGCAACAATTTGGGAGACCAACAGAGAAAGGCTCCGAGCACTCTTGAACTCCTTCCGTACTAAGCCAGAGATTGGGGTGCGCTTCCTTCATTTGTCTGCAGCAATTGATTCACACCCAGCTAGACGCTATTGCCTTTGGCCGATGACGAAGAGTTCGAGACTATTGAGGCTGGAAAACACGACGATGCATACTTCCTTCTCGAGTTACACCAGTCCATTAAAGGCCATCCGTTTCGACAATGTGCAGAAGGGTCCGTTTGTCTCCGCCGTTGACTTAAATTATTGGTGACGTTCATCTGCAGATCAGTGCCCCACCTGATTGAGCTCGTAAGCGACCGACTGGCGGACCTGTACGCATTAGCCCAGGGCGAAGTCCTCGATGACGTCCGTTTTGTCCATCATCTAGGATATTGATGGTCAATGATGATGTTTCCAGGTCCTGGCCGCTTTCACAATCAAAACAGCCATGCTTGTTTTCGGGATTATGGAGATTTCTATGGACGAACGTGTAGACAAGGACCGTACTCACCATTTGAAATTAGAACTAGTTTGGGATACCACTCATAGGTTCGTTGGACGATGGCCTTAGTATTACTCGAATTGACTTTTCAAGACTTCTCGCATTTTTTCATGACATCACGGAAGGCTTAGATGCTGGTGTTGAAGAGATCGAGGAGAAATATGATACCTTCCTGCGGATTCTCAGAGTAAGTGTTCGTTATTCCCGCCCATAATCTGAGACTTAGGCTAGCTACCTTCAGACGATACCGGATGCGCCGCTCCCTGCGTCATATACTCAATTAATGAAGCAAGCCGGGAAGATTCGTCGTCCGTATCATGCCCAAGCCGTCGCGATCATTTCTTTGTGTCGGTTCCTTGCAAGACATTACGAAGGCCTGACAAAGGAGCAGAGGACGGCGACAAACCTCGAGCCCCTTGAGGAGTGCGTTATCGATCCTTTGGGAGTATCCTGACCCTACCGCCAAGCTCACTATTCTCCCAGGGCTTGCAAGGAAACTCTCACCGCATTGCAGGTCGCGGCAGCCTCTATCTCGACGCTGAGAAACTTCGACATAAACTCGCCAGAAAATGCACATGTGGATAAAACATTTACTAAAGCACGTACGAAGATCCAAGGCTGTTTCAACCGCTTCGGGGTGAGTACATCATCCTCACCTATCAGCCCGAGATCTCGCCGGATTGACTGTGCCGTTGTATGCAGTTGACATCGCATTGGGTGCACTACGAAAAGATTTTCCAGCAAGCGGCGGAGAAGGATAGGTCGCGCACAGCCCAACTTGGCGATATTCTTGCATCCGTCAGTCATCGCCATTTGTCTTACTTACCTTACTTCCCCTTACCTTGCTTTAACTGACCCCTGAAACCTGGCCACTCACAGCGCCCGTCCCGCACTCCTGATGACACTTCGAACCTCGTTCGAGTGAACGTCAAGGTCTGCGATAGGAGCCCTGCCGGCACTGTCATTAAAGTCTTTTCATGTACGTTTTGCTCCACCTGCATACTTATTCACGTGATCCCCTGATCCACGTTCCTGCAGTGGGTGTTGAGCCGGAAACGCGCCTTCGTGCTCTGCGCTGGTACATCTCTAAGGCACTCGAACCACAAGAATCTACCCGTGTCCTGCGTTACTCCTCTTTCCTTGTCAGGAGAACAGCGGATTCGCCCGTGGGTGACAGCCTCGTGCCCTGCCGCATGCATACGGCCATCGAGGACATTGCACAGGCGCTAGTTTGCGATCTAGTCCTTGTTCTAGCCTAAGAAAATTGCTTGCTCCCCATGCTCTGTTTGACCTCTGCATCGTACTCTGGTTTTATCCACCCTCTTATAATGCTTCATAGCGCTCAGGACAGCCGCAGCCGAGTTCTGACTACAACGAATGACCACTTTATTTTCGGTATACGATATATCCATCCACACCTACTTTATACACTGTATTTATCTGTCTATGTGCTCCAACAAGAGTCTAGTCGCTTCTACTGCGTTGGTTTAGTTGCAAGCAGCAGACAGAGTATGCAGGAAGGGAACGGCGCTCACGCCGGATCTTGGAAAGCGTGCGGGGATGATAACTCAAGAGAAGGGCACCCTCCATATTCTTTTGAGATATTTTTCAACACTTTTCTAAAGGTCATGGCACCTCACAGCTCATGCCTTGACTGTGGCTACATGGAAAAGAAGTATGGGTTACGACAGATTCTACTGTACTCAGTTCTCAACTTCCCATAATCTGTGCGTGTGTACTGAGGTGAGCATCCATTCGATCCCAGCCATTAACGTATTACTGTAACACTTATGCTTACATTAGTGAACATGTAGATCCATAGGTACAGTGGTGCAACCCACCCAGGTGCACTGATATCATCTACAGACACCCGCCGACTCGGGCCCCATAATTGCAATATCATATGTTTGAGTCACCTATCCTCGTGCGAGAAAAGGTGATGAGCGGAGAGGAGGTAGTTGCCGATCCTCGTAATATATGTCCGAGATTTGAATGTCGTTGATGTCTTCCGAGTCTATTTAGTTTGTCTCTGAAAATCTCCGATCCTGTCAGTATCACACCAACTCATTGGCATGTTTGCGGAAAAACGGGGAGAAAAGGCGGTAACAATCGCTATCACGCTCAGGCTATGACATGGGGGTCATTCACGAAATAGGTACCGGTGAGACCTAGAAATATGGGACACCAAGGTGCGCGGTCGTAAGTTAGGCGGCACTCGTGTGAGCGGTTGCAACCGTGCCGCTACTACACGTTCGTATGGCAAGTGATTCATTTCTTGGGATAGCGGGTGTCATGATACAGCTGACAAAAATGAAATTCACAATATACCCACAACGCTCTCCTTCCCCGGGCAGCACAGACTGACGAATGGCTGCACTCGAACTGTAGTCTGGACCACCCGGTTCAAATTTTGCGATCTTCAAACGAGACTCCATTCAGAGCCCGTGTCGGCATAAACTGTTGCTACAAGTGAAGCATCCCCACTCTCTGAACTACTCCTCTCTGAACTACTCCACGGCTTCTTGCGTAAGCGTTGAATCGTCAACGTGAACCTAGTTGGAATGCCTCGCCAAGACTCGCGGCAATGGATATACACGGCACGTTTCCATGCGATGACTACGGTGCATGTGATCGACCCGTTTCGTCTACCACGGGCGGGAGGGGAAGGAGGACTGTTCAAAAGTATTACAGTCAGGAATGGTGATTGTGGGGTAGCTGAGGCTTCGAGGTGTGAAGTCACGTACCAAGATTGGCCTGTTATAGATTGGCCTGCTATCTGCCGAAGAGAATCGGGAGGAATATTAGTGACACTTGCACTCTCATGAGGTGCCTCTTTGAAGGCATGAGCGGGACGGATTCGAAATAGCATGGAACGCATGGGCATTTTCCAGAAGAATACGGTGGATTGGCAATTGCAAGTCTCTCCTCGAGAGAAGACTCGCACGTCCGAGTCTGGGAGCGGATGCGCTGGTTTCAATTACCAGGTTTCAAGTATCGGAATGGTACAGGCACCGGGTTTAGATGCCTTAGACAATGATCTTATAACGTGAATTTACGCTGCGTTGGTAGTTGATTGATTCGCGTTCAATGTGGATGGAGCTCGAAGCACAGGACACATACCAGGGATTCGGAACAAAGAAGTGCGCTTTCAGTCTGCAACGGTGAGTTGTGTATCATGAGATGTCGGTCTTTCTACAACTGGTAGGGAGGATTTGTGGTGTGCCGCCAGATTGTGGATATTCTTGACAAACTATACAATCAGAATGCCAGTGGGGAAAAACAGTAGACGATAGAAACATTAGCTTTGTGTCAAGAATCCCCTTGAATATCTCTTGCGACGCCGTGGTAGTGTGGTCAAGAGTGGCCTTGAATCAGTACTACCCCTATTCTGCCTTCAGTTCGCCATCCTTGATCCTTGGTGGCCCCATGTTCGTACTCGTTTCCATAGAGTAGTGCAGAAGACATGAAGAATTGCAGGTACCGCCCTGGGATGAGGTATATTTATGATGAGTTTCGAGCTAAGCCTTCGTTCCATTCGTGGGCTCATACCTGGCGGAAACCAGTCATTCTATTATATATTTTGAGTAAACTGTCTATAACAGTACACACTTATTTCGGCCGTTCTAGATGCACAAAGGTGTAATCTACGCTGGCGCCAACGCATCACTGTTAGTCATGCGCTCTTCCAGCTCACCCAAGAGCACCCGAAGTTCCTCTGCCTGGCGGACGAGTTGCTGTACACCTACGCTCTCCGGCGGCGGAGCAGCATTCTCTTTCACTGCCTGCTCCACGACGGTCTGCCATGTTGTACCGCTGCGCGCGAGCTCTTCCGTTAGCTCGTCCTTTATGCGGCGGCAGGTACCTGCACCATCATAGCCAAAGGCAGTATATAACTGAATGTACGAAGCGCCGGCAGCGGCGAACGCTAAGGCATCCGCGCCAGATGAAATACCGCCACAACCGATGATAGGCACCTCGGCAGGGAGGCGCTTGCGGAGAGCGCGGACAACCCTGAGTGCGAGGGGTTGAAGTGGCGCACCAGAGAGACCACCTTGCTCTGCACGATTTGCTGGTTTGGTTGCATGAATGGGGGATGAAGTATGAATGATGACGTGAGACGCGCACCACTGCGAAGATGGGCTGGGCGCTGGACGGTCGTGTTCGAGACGATGACGCCATCAATTCCCTCGACTGTGCTGACTGCATCGGCTATGTCGTCCACTCCGCGGGAGTCAAGGTCTGGTGATATTTTGAGGACAAGCTTGGGACGCCGCGTTAATGATGCTGTCGCTTCGTCACGAGCCTCTACGACACTGCGCAATAAACGCACTAACAAGTCTCGTTGTTGCAGTCCACTGATAGCGAGAACTAACTCGTCAAGGAGAGAAGGATAATCAAAAGACCATACGTACCGTAGGCCCGGGGTGTTGGGACTAGAAACGTTAACAACGAGGACATCGGCATAGGGAGCGAACGCATGGACGCCTATGATAAAATCATCAGGTGAATCTTGCGGACTTTCTTTGTTCTTCCCCAGGTTGACTGCGAGGAGCTGGCCAGGTCGCAAAGAGGCCAAGCGTTCTTCAGTTGTCGAAGGAAAGACAGGTAGACGTGTACGGAGACGTGAAAGAACCGAAACATGACCTTGCGAAGGAAAGCCATAACGGTTAATAAGAGCAGAATCCTGGGGAAGATGGAAAACGCGCGGGGGTGGATTGCCAGGCTATATGTCGTTAAGTTTATGCGGGGAGTGCTAGATAAGCTGAACTATACGCACTTGTGGTTTTGGCGTGACGCTGCCGACCTCCACCCAGCCAAATCCGAGATTAAAAAGTCCTGCGGGGTGACGCGTCGGAGAACGAAAGAAGGACAACGTGTAGCGATGAATTCATATTTCATACCATCGATTGCTCGGCCGTCTTTATCAAATCCAGCAGCGAGACCAACAGGGTTCGATAGTGTTTGACCCCAAAGCTGAAAATACATGTGTGAATATCAATCTTGTAGACAGCACAACACTGGTGCCTTTTACTTCTGTTTTCAGTCGTTCGTCATCTCGGAGCATATCTCTGGGGCCCAAACCACTTTCCAGTATGCTCACTGCCAATTTATGGCTCGACTCCGGGTCCAGCACATTGCGGATGACAGGTGCAATCAAGTAGCGGTGGATCGCGGCACGAGAATCGAAGTAGTAAATGACACCAACCCCGGCAGTAAGAGCAAAGAGGGTAACGTAGGCTGCTCTCCGGAAATTGGAGGTGGGTTCGGAGGCAGACGTGAAGGTGCGGAAAGAGGAGGGGGCGAATGGTATACGACGCGCTGCAAGGCGAAGAGAAGCCATGGAAGGGGGGAATTCCCAATTGTCACCGTCGTCGTCGTCGCCGTCGCTCGAAAGCCCGTGACGGCCGAGTTTGCCGGGCATCCCGGTTGAGCTGGTGAACGCCTGTCGCGTGGCCGGCACTCGCACAACACTTTTATTTTCCAAATTCGTCCTGGCCTTGGCCGTTACACATTACCGACCGGAATATTCAAGGAAGAGACAAGCGTGTTTGGTGGCGCGCTCCCTTTACCTATATCAGAAGTGCAGCCATCCCTTGTGCTTGAGCTGATGTCCACCGACCCGTCAGAGCAGCAGTCTCCTGAGCCAACGACCGCATCGATTCTATCCCTCCCGTCAGAGCACCGTATCAAGCATGCAGACCTTTGGTTTTGCGACGGTTCTGTAGTTCTACAGGCAGATTCCACCCTCTTTCGAGTTCACAAGTCGCAGCTCTCTCGCCGTTCGGTCGTTTTTTCCGACATGTTTACGCTCCCACAGCCTACTTTAATGACAACACATGCTATGCTCGCCGATGAAACTTACGAAGGCTGCCCAGTTGTGAGACTATACGATTCGGCGGAAGATGTGGCAAACTTACTTCTCGCATTGTATGATGGCCCGTTCGTTTTACCTTCTTACCCAGAGATATTATATGTTCGCTAACGCCACTGGCATGCAAATAGAAAGTTTGGTAATAATGATCCTGACGACTTTGCTATTGTCTCTGGCATCCTTCGACTATCCACGAAATATGCGATAGACTCCCTAAGATCGAAAGCTATCGCCCATCTCAACATAGCGTGGCCTACTACACTCAAGGGCTGGGACCTGCGTGAAGACAAGGCTCATGCGTACGAACTCACAAGCCTGAGTGGGCATGCAGGCCTCTACCCTTCCCCCATCGTGTGCCGGCTCATATTCTTTCAAAATCCAGAGATGAATGACTATTTGTACAGGACATCATCAATCTCGCACGCCTAACAAACGCACCAAGCCTGCTACCAGCAGCATTTTACGATATCTCGCGTTATGCCTTTGCACAGATCTTCGAACCAACAGAAGACGAGCCATCCCGCTTCCGCGGCGTAGTTGGCGGTGGAATCCTATGCGCGGATGATATGCGGCGGCTGGCTTTGGGGAAGGAAGCATCCGCCCATGCGGTGAGCGCGGTGATCCACGGTATGGGGCGTGGGCCGCTCCTACACTCGCGCAAAGGCGCGTTGTCACTACAACCCCACGCGCCAGCTCACACCGCGGTGGCTGTCTGCACAACACCCGGCGCGTGCCGACGCGATTTTGCAGAGTTGGTCGCGCTCGCGACGCAGCACTATGTTTGCGACCGCGAGCGCGGGTACTCGGACCCGTTGTATGTCGCAGAGGAGCTGGGTGCGCTCAAGAGTGCTGACGTATCTGAATGCCGCGCATGTGCACGAGCACTGGAGGTCTGGGCTGCAAAGGAACGTGAGCGTATGTGGAAGATGATCCCTCTATGGTTCCGCTTGGATTCATGAGAAAGGGCATGGTTATGTTGTACGATTTCAACTGGTTGTGGACCTGTTACTGCCACACTGTCCCATGTCCTACTCTATATATACTGTGTGTGCATGTTTTTCTATAAACGGCATGTCCCGAAACGCTAGACGCACCTGCCCTGAGCGTCGTTGTCGTGATGTCTCAGAGTCGTCTCATCGAGAATCACATTTAGTGTTTGAGGGTAAAGGTAAATTAAAATGTGATTGGGCCGGACCCATTCAAGGGTGCCTATGGCACCTCCGATACCTCAATCTCGAACACTACAGTAGAATCAGAACACGGAAGAACGGTTGCCAGGCCGACGAGTGGAGTCAACCTCGTTGCTTGGCTCGGTGCGACCAAGACTCATCCACCTCTGAAGAAGTTCTAAAGCTGGACACGTTGTTCATAATCACCTTCCACATTGTGTCCCTCTAAACGTGCCCTATTATTACTCCTATGTCCGGACAAAGTTGCATTGTGCTGGACCTAAACTTAGCTCTTTCGTAACGCAACAGACACTTCCAATGCGGCCAGCATGCACCCTTCGATCTATTGTCCCCCTTCCACATTCCGCATGTAATCATCGATCACCTTTGTCTGGGTCACAACGGACTTCCGCTCATCACATAAAGGAGCTGAGTTGATATAAAACGATCCGCTTCCCCACCAGTCTTATCTTACCAACTAGTTCCTTTCGAATAACTCGGGTGCTCGACGTGCCTAGAATCTCCTGCCTTCTTTCCTCCCAGAGCTGCGCTCACTCATTCCATTCTTTGATACGCTAAAGGGGCTTGGCCTTTATTCACGGATATTATGGTTCAGTTCTCCATTCTCGTTGTTGCTCTCTCGGTGGCTGGGTCTGTGACCGCGGCACCTACACGTTTCAGCAAGCGCATTGCTCAAGTCATTGACGCTTCGACCACCAAGTGGGAAAGTGCTTGTGTAAGTTGCTTGAACGCCACAGGACTTGCGAGCGTGCCGTTAATCATCTTGCCGTTGTTAGAATGCCGCGGGGGGTGCCGACCAATGCAACTCCATAGCTGTCAACGCATTTGATACCCTTCTGGCTGGTGCCGGTGATTGTGACCAACAGAATAACGCGGACACGATGATGGACCTTTCCAAGAAACTCAACTCCCAGACTATGATCCAATTGACCCAAATCTTTGCCCAGCAGGCTCGCAATAGCGTTCGTCACACCCCTGCTTCCGGTTAAAGAGCCTTGCGTCTTACATTTTGTCTTTGGCAGCCCAACTCTCTCAGCATACCGTACTGCCAGAACGCGCCGCGGAATGCCGAACTGAACGGGCTCTTCCAGTGCCAGTTTCAAGGCGTGGATCCCAACAACTTCGTAGGCGGTCTCAAACCCGGCGACAAAGGCACGATCCCCTTTGGCCAAGCGAACGTCCTGAACCCTCCGGGCAGTTGCCCTGCTCATACGTCTGGCCCGATCGCCGCCGGAACACAGCTTGTCGATCAAGTCTCGTCCCCCGGCGTACCGTCAGGAACAGGCGGGGGCCAGGGTAATGCCCAGAATCCCTCACCTGTATCCTCGGCGTCGACCACGTCTGCTACCCCGGCCGAGTCTTCAGCTGCACCTTCTGCCGCTTCCGCTGCCGCATCTACCTCACCGGCGACATCATCGGGCGGCGCGCAGGGCTTTGCCGCTCAGAACGGCCAAGATGCACAAGCATTGAACCAGAAGTTCCAGACGCTGACTCCTGATTCTCCCTGCACTGGTAATTGATTTGATGTGACACCACCTACCCTTGCTAACTTACTTCTGCACTAGATGGTGAAAACGCCTGCGTTAATGGTCAATTTGCGCAGTGTTCGGGTGGAAAGTTTGCTTTGACGACGTGCAGCGCAGGCGAAACATGTACCGCGCTTCCTCTTGTCAACTCTCGCGGAACCAGCGTTACCTGTGACACACAGAGCGACGCGAACACGCGTATCGCAAATGCTCTTGGTTCGGGGGGAATTGAGAGTACCGATGTCCTACCGTATCACATTGAAACAGCATGTTTTGTATTCATAGCATAGGGCTCGCTCCTTGTTTGTATTATGTATCGTTACAGTACTAACATGACAGATATGTTCAAAAAATTTTGAAACTTTGTAAATAACTTCACATCGACTGAATATTTCTTCAATCAGCCAGAGCTAGGCATTAAATGGCATCTATTCTATAGGTCTATGGTATTGCTTTGATATTTCCTTGTTGTGCAGTGCAAGCGGAGCAAAGCCGAGCAGCACCACCCCTGAAACAGATATGTTCAAAAACTTTGTCACGGTTTGTCACGATGCCGTTTGGATCTCCGCTTCGGCACCACAGGTTCTGTCTGAGCATGAGTGATAGGCCAGCGTCCGTTGAATTTGAAATAAGCGGAGTTTAAACTTGCATCCCCAATCGTCACGATCAATCATTGTGTCTGCGTAGCTCTCCAAACTGATAAAGAAGCACAGAATAAAAAGGACAGTTCTCTTCTAGTCTGTTAAGATAGTATCCTGAAAAAATCTGGGATTTTTTGGGATTTGTTTGGGGGTAGTAGCTGCATATTAACCGCAAATTTACATGTCTCCTTCAAAGATCATCATGCAGAATCACATCAGCTCCATATTGTTCCCAAAACTTTTTTTAGACCCCTTTAGATATTATATATGTTTACAGATCTAAATTTCTGGAGGGCTAGTTATGGTAGATGTGTTGTAAAGTGGATTTTGAATATATCTGCCATTTCATCTCAAGTGTTCATCTGTCCCACGCTCACGTGATCTTCACGTGTTAGATGACCGAGTCGGCTGTCCTTGCCAGTATTACACTCTGTTATACTGTAACGCTATGTCCATAGCATTAGGTCGACTTATACGTTTTATTCGTTCTATCCTCTTCCCGGCAACCGCTATCATTGGATTTTCCTGCCTCCTCACATTCTTTTTCGTTCTGTATCAGCCCACACGCGGACCTGGCGATATCCAGCGCCTCGGGTGGCAGTCTTGGGATATCGTCTCCCCTTCAACAACTGCAGACCTCCCCAGTGGCGGGAACACACCACCATCGACATCGGGGGATCACAATGCTGACGTTGACTGGTGGAACGTCACTGCCTCTGATACTACGAACCCTGTCGACAGCGCGAGTCTCCCTTTAGACGTATGGGCTCCATTGCTTCCCCAGGATACAGGATGTGATTATTTCATCTGCATTTTACCATTATCCGAGCTGAGTGTCATACCTACAGTGTCAGAGATCGCCGTTGTTCGATGCATTTTTAAGTTGGCCATGATTGACGTGTGTGCGCCGTCCTCCTCCACCTCGGATGATGCGATCAAAGGCAAGTGGGTGCGCGTCCCGCGTGATCTTAACCTCCAGTCTGGGATGTGGCACCTGGTGAGATCCCCGGCTCTGCCTCCTGTATTGACCTAACTTGTGTGCGGTACAGCTGCTGTATTATCGACGCACTCGCCGAAGAGACGTACCACTCATATCGGATATCCAACTTCTCCCTTCTAGTGTGACGCCGTCTGGTAACGGAGACTGGGCCAAAGCACCACTCTCGCTGCGCAATGGTGTTGTACGCGCGATGCCACTCTTTTTGTGGTATCGCAAGGACAAGACACTCCAAGATTTGTCAGAAGACGAGCGGCGATCTCTGATCACGGAGCTGGATGTTGTTTATGGGGACAGCGATCCTTGGTATGGCTTTGAGAAGCTGTCTCCACCGACGATGGAGAAGTCGACACGTAGTGAAAGCGTTTCAATCACGATTCGACGAGGGGTGAAACGTGGGTCATTGTGTTTTGAATATCATCAATATGCCCTGGGCCCTTCTGACTTGACTTTCAGCACCGCCACGCGCTCCTCCCCTACATTTCTCGCATGATGGACGCTTCAAAATCATGCAGATTGCCGATCTCCATTTCTCCGTCGCCGCTGGACCCTGTCGTGACCCATCTTCCCCATGTGATGGCGGCGCGTACGCATACACCGAGTCGCTTGTCGAACATGCTCTCGATGAGGAACAACCTGACCTGGTTGTCTTCACCGGTGACCAGCTGAACGGACAAGGTACAAGCTGGGACGCCGCGTCTGTGCTTGCCAAGTTTGCCGCTCCAGTGATTCAGCGCCGAATCCCATGGGCTGCGGTGTTTGGGAATCATGACGCCGAAGACGCGCGTGAATCAGGGTTTCGGCGAGACCAGATTAAACTCATGCAAGGGTTGCCATACAGCCTTGTACAAGAGGGACCTGAAGACATCCATGGTGTTGGCAACTACGTACTCAAAGTATTAAGCGCAGATGCCAGCAAAACGCATCTCCTCACGCTATACTTCCTTGACTCGGGTGCTTATGCGGCTGGTATCATTGACTGGTTTGGCTTCATGCGGCCTACAGAATACGATTATATCCACCAGAACCAGATCGACTGGTTTTTGCAAGAGTCAGGTATGCTTTTGTATGTCGTATTTTGGACTGAGTCTAAGCGTTTGGTATGGTATTCAAGCCTCGATAAACCCAATCGTGCGGCCATTCACACCTGATGGTTCCAAAGATATTGGCAACATCTGGGAGCGACAGCAACACCCACCGGCGCAACAGAAACTCGCAAAGCCCAATGCTCTTGTGTTCTTCCACATCCCTCTGTAGGTCTCTTTCCTCGGAGCCTCTGATGTAGTTCGAACGCTCTTACCTATCTTCACAGTCAAGAATCCTACGGAACCCCAGACACAGACTCGCGCACAGGACTGCCCCTCGATGTCGGGTCATCTGACCTGGAAGAACCGGGCTCGGCGAAGAAAAACGGTGGCTTCTTCTCGGAGGGCCTGTTGCACGCCCTCGAAACTCCACACCGTGGCGCGGGTGGCATACCCGAAGTGAAGGTTGTTGGCAACGGCCACTGTCACGGTAAGGCCATGTGTTTCGTTTTCATGGCACTGCTCATCAACCTGATGTGGCATCCCGTATTCTCCCAGTGACGGACAACTGCAAACGAGTGAAGGGTGTATGGCTTTGTTTCGGTGGTGGCGGGTACGTTGCAAGCTGTCCGTTACCAGCGATTGTTTCTCATTGACGATGTTTAGTTCATTTGCTGGATACGGGAAAGTTGGGTGTGTACTCGTCCGCAAGCTGTCTCTTGTTTTAGCTAACGTTGAATCTGTGATAGCTTCGATCGGAGGTTCCGGATATACGACATCTCAGACTATGGGGAGACCATTCGAACATACAAGCGACTCGCAAATGACGAGGTTATAGACGGGCTGGTCCTTTCTGGGCGCGGGGCATCGGAACCATACGTGTGGTGATTTTCTAATCTTTGCGGTGGTTTGTGGTGATTACAATTACGGTACTTTGTAAAGTAAATGAATCGATTTGTTTGTTGACCACCACGTTCCCAAAAAAGAAACTCCGACAAAAATTTGGCATTATCGACCAGCGATTCGCCAGCCCCAGCAGTCTCTTCATCTCTTCTCCCCTCTATTCTTTCCTCTTCTTTTACTTGCGGTCGTCATGGATGTATGCGTTCTTGAACGTGTACTTCACCTGTCAGAACCTCACAACACTTTCTTTCTAGCCTAGTTTCGTGCAGAATCTGCACAATCTCCTTCTCCAATCCACGGCTAATGATACAATCCAACTAAAAGCTGTGAGAAATCGTTGCCCTGAAACCACGGTATCACATCGCTCAAGCTAGGTGCTTCTCTAAGGCCACCGCTCAACTCAACAAGGAGTTTTACAAAGACCCAACATGCATACCTGCGCTCGCGAACATCATCGCGAACTCACAAGAGGTCCCTGTCAGTGCCCTCTCTATCTTGTAGCGTGTAGGTCGTGACTATCTTGTTTCTTCTGCGTGTGGACAGGTGAGGCAGCTTGCTGCCATTGAGATGCGCAAGCGTGTCTCTACAAATAGCGGTAATCTCTGGCTGCAAGTCCCGCAATCAGATCGTGAACAGCTCAAAACTAAGCTACCCGAAATTGTTCTTCGCGAGTCGAGGCCCGTATCTTTTACCCGTTCTCGAGCCGTCCCGCTAACGTTTTTCTTTCTTCAGTGCTCTTGTTCGCCACTCCACCGCCCGTGTTATTGCTGCTATCGCGGGTATCGAGATGCCAGTCAACAGATGGCCTCAACTCCTCCCCTTCCTTCTCGAGACCGCCACGTCTTCCCAAGCAGCACACCGCGAAGTTGGCATCTACATTCTTTATACTGTCTTGGAAACTATTGTGGAAGGGTTTCAGGAGCATCTACAGAGCTTTTTTAAACTCTTCGAGACTCTCCTTCGTGACCCCGAGAGTACCGAAGTCCGGGTGACTACTGTCAGGTGAGCTGTTCTCTCTTGTCCTACTCACTCGGCATGCCAACTTGTTGCTAGATCCCTGGGTACTATCGCCCAATACATCGACACGGACGATAAGGCCGACATTGTGAGTGCCTACAATTAACCCTTCTTGGATTTTCTCTGATTAAGACATCAGAAATCCTTCCAAAGTCTTCTTCCCCTGATGATTCAAGTCTTAGCTGAAACGCTTGAGGCGGGAGATGAGGCCAATGCGCGTCACCTCTTCGATGTGTTTGAGACCCTTCTCATTCTTGTGCGTGATAAGCCCGTGTGGACTTTACCTTTGCCAAATGCCTCCATAGGAAATTCCTCTGCTAAGTCAGCACATCCCTCAGCTGGTTCAGTTCTTCATACAAGCTGGCTCCAATCGCAATATCGATGCCGAGCTACGTATCCTCGCGCTCAATGCACTTAACTGGACGGTCCAATAGTACGTGCCTTGCTGTGTCTCGTTCCAGCCTTTCTTATTACGTCCTTAGTAAAAAGTCGAAAATACAGGGCAACAACCTGGCCGCCGCCATCCTGGATGGCCTCATGCCCATTACTACTGAGGAGGAGCCCGAGGACATTGACGATGATGCTCCTGCCCGCGTAAGAATACCGGTCCAAACATAGTTATATCGCTACTGAAGGACCGATTCTCTCAGTCTGCCCTGCGCATCATCGACACTCTTGCTACCTCCCTTCCACCAACCCAAGTCTTCCCAGCACTTCGTACCCAAATCCAACAGTACTTCTCGTCTCCGGATGCCTCATATCGTAGAGGTGCTATGCTTGCGCTGGGTGTATCTGTTGAGGGTTGTAGCGAGTATATGACGCCGCTAATGGGCCAAGTGTGGCCAGTTATTGAGGCCGGCCTTCAGGACAGCGATGCTGGCGTGCGAAGGGCGACGTGCGTCGCCGTGAGCTGCTTATGCGAATGGCTCGAGGACGAATGCGTCTCGCGTCATACGGTGTTGGTCCCTGTGCGTGTTGCTTCTGTCGTTCCCCCTAAAGTGACCGCATTCCTGATTTTATACCTGTAGGCGATCATGGCACTCGTCGCAGATCCCGCGACCCAGCGATCAGCATGCACCGCGCTTGATGCGTTGCTTGAAGTCCTGCATGACGTGATCGAACAATACCTTCCACTCATCATGGAGCGCCTCTCAGGTCTGCTCGAGACCGCGCCGCTTAATGTGAAGGCAGTGGTGACGGGTGCAATCGGCAGCGCTGCCCACGCATCAAAAGATCAATTCACTCGATACTTCCAAGAGACGATGCACCGTATGCAACACTTTCTTGTCCTCACTGGTGAAGGCGAAGAGACTGAACTGCGTGGCATCACAATGGATACCGTTGGCACGTTCGCGGAGGCTGTTGGGAAAGACCTTTTCCGGCCGTACTATGAGCCTCTAATGAAGCAGGCCTTCCAAGGCATCGAACTGGGCAGTGCACGCTTGCGGGAGTGTAGCTTTCTTTTCTTCGGAGTCATGGCTGGTGTATTTGGAGAAGAATTTGCGCCGTCGCTCCCAGCTGTGGTGCCTTCACTCATCGCTAGCCTGAAACAGGAAGAGAATGGACAGGAGACGCAACCCTGTAAGCTCCACCTCAACCGCCTGATTTTATGACAACAGCTTATATGGCCTAACGGCAGTAACAGTGAGCGATGCCACGGCGTTCGCATCCGGCTCATCGTCTGCGACCGCGATCTCCGTAGAAGATGGGACTGCTGACAGTGCGGAGGTGGAGATCGACCTGGATAAGGCGCTCGAAGTCAATAGCGCTGTCGCTGTTGAAAAGGAGATCGCTGCGGACACACTCGGCACACTCTTCGCTGCTACGCGCGAGCACTTTCTTCCATTTGTCGAAGAGACAGCGCTCGAGCTTATCACGCTTCTATCACACTATTACGAGGGCATTCGCAAGTCTTCCACTGACTCTTTACTGAAGATTATCCGCACGTTCTATGATCTCAGCGGGCAATCCGAATGGCAGCCCGGTGCCAGAGTAGTACGTAGATCTCACCGCATGGTTGACTCCATCTTACCACGTTGATACTTTCAGCAGCAACAACCCTTGAATCAGAATGTCAAAGACCTGATTGATCGTGCCGTCCCTGAGCTATTAGGAATGTATGAGGGGGAGGACAACAAGTACGTCGCTCAGTACTTGGCGAGGAATACAAGCCCTCATGCATTTCCTCAGAGGCGTCGCTTCTGCACTCTGTATAGGCCTTGCCGAAACCATTAACAAGATCGGACCAGCATTCCTTGAGAATTGTCGGTACTTGGTAATGTAAATTCAAGGAGCCTCCAAACTGACTTATGCACAGATTACGAGAAACTCTGCTCAATCGCAAAGGAGATACTTGAGCAGAAGGCAATCTGCCAACAAGACCCTGATCAGGATGCCGATGAGGAGGCACCAGAGGATCAAGCCGAGTATGACTCTGTGCTGATTTCTTCTGCTGGCGACCTTGTCGCGGCCATGGCAAATGCGCTAGGTCCGGACTTTGCACCAGCATTCAATACTTTCTACCCTCTCATAGCAAAGTACTATGTGCGTGATACTCCTCTGCCCCACCTAACAATTACCAACCTCAGGCGCATCCTGTCCAGAAAAAGAGCCGCTCCCTCAGCGATCGCTCCTCAGCGATTGGATGCTTGGCAGAGATCATTTCCGGCATGAAGGGAGCAATAACGCCGTCGACTGAGCCATTATTGGAGTTGCTTTGGCGCGCAATCAGTGACCCAGACGCAGAAGTACAGAGCAATGCAGCGTTCGCAACAGGCTTGCTGGTGGAGAACTCCGAGCAAGACCTGTCACCCCAGTACATCGCCCTGCTAGGCGCTTTACAGCCACTCTTCAACCAGCCCGCAGATGCACCCGCCCCACGTCTGAATGCCCGCGACAATGCTTGTGGCGCAGTGGCACGTCTGATCTTGCGTAATGCAAGCGCAGTGCCGCTCGCACAGGTGCTTCCCGTGCTTTTCGGCGCTCTTCCGCTACGAAACGATCTGCTCGAGAATAGGCCCGTGTTCCGCGCGGTGTTGTATCTGTTCCAGACACAGCCAGACGTACTCTCCTCGTACCTAGATGGGCTCCTACGTGTGTTCGCGCACGTTCTGGACCCAAGCGGGCTTGATCAAGTTGGCGACGAGGTTCGCGCTGGCCTGATTGGACTTATTGGCGTGCTCAACTCGCAGACTCCGGAGAAGATACAGCAGGCGGGATTGGGGCCATTCGTGCCGGGCGGTTAAGGCTACCTTCACCATACAGACATTTCCTTATTTCACGTCTTTGCTACGAGCATATCCTTCCACCTTTGGGCTCTCCCTGTTACGATATGTATCACGCCTCCCTTTCCAACCCCACGATCTGACTTTTCATGATGCTTAGAAAAGAGAACAGCGAATGTATGAGAAACGGGAATGGAATTTAGTATAGTAGTGATAAGAGAGTAAAAGGAAGCATTGAAAGCAATAGCTATGTGACAATCTTGTCTTGGTTTGGGAATTCTCCACGGCTTGGCTACAGGTGAACATACGGATCGAGCGCGACCAGCTCGTGTATGAGCTGCTCAATATACGTCTCGTTTGCAGGGCCTACTACACCGAGTGTGGGCGACCATTGTAACCCGTGGACAGCCCAGCGCCACTTCTATGATATCGGGGCAAGTTGAAGGTTCGTTCATCGATCAGACATGATATCTGAGCGCCATCGGCGCAAGACAAGACGTACGATAAATCGAATGAGCTCCTTGTCACGGGGCACAACCGTACGCCATGCATCTGGACCTCCACAATATATGCGGTAAGAATCGAGTGCGTAAGGGCCACTACCGGGAAGATGCGAAATGGACGTGGAAGAGCGGTGCCGATAGTACTTTGATTTGGGCAGCTCGGGATTGTCGTGCCGCGTAAGGTACGCGGCAGATAGAGCAATGAGGCGCCTCGCGCGGGTATTTTGCAAGCCGAGGCAACGGATGCAGTCCTCGAGCTCTGCGCGATCAGCTGTCGAGGTCAAAGATACCCCACACCTGAATGTGAGTGAGAGAGGACGAAATAGAAAAAAAAAACCAGCTGACCTTTGGCAAGCGACTCGGGCGTCGGCCAGCGTGCTATGAGCTTCCAAAATATAGGCACCGCGACGCGTCCAGAAGTCTTGTTGAGGAGCATGACGGCCACGAGGAGCTTCCATGGGTCATCCGCGACGCATTCTAGTTGGTATATACATATATACGCATTAATGTATAGGCTGAGAATGGGCAACGTCCACATGGCACAGGAAGAATTGAGGCGGGAACGCACCTTGGATGAGGATGGGCTTGGCGTCAAGGAGCCGGTCATACCGGTCAAGAGATGTGAGGAAGAAAGCGGCGTAACCAGGAGAGTCGGTCAGGAGTCGAAGTTGCTCTTGCTGTATGTGGGCTGGGTTGGGGAGGCCCTGGGTAATGGAGTATAACTTCTGTTTAGTTGCAGCCAGCATTGAGATTGGTGGGCCATCTAAGTCTGGTTTATACGACCGAGGAAAGAACTTTGAGGAGTGTTCAGACGACTGGACCGACGCTGGCACTGGCATACGTAGGAGGACCTGGAGGTGGTCCTTCCTTTTTGAGCGAGTAATCTTCAACAGAGCTCTTCTGCATCCGCCGCGCAACCGTCGTCGATACGCCGCCGCTGCCTGCGTTCTCCCCTACGTTCGTCGTCATACCCAACAGCGAGGTCGCTGGACGACACCGCGCCCGTGCTCTTCGACGTCTCATTTTCTTTCAGATCCCATCGCTATGTTCTCCCTTCTTTTCTTTCTTTTGGCTCACATCGTCACTCTTGATCTTGTGCTCGCCACCTCAATTTCTGTGCCAATCCCGCTCGATAGTCAGCTACCGCCCTTCGTCCGCATCGACCATCCCTACTCCTGGGCTTTTGCGGAGGGAACATTCTTGTCTGCGAGGAATGCATCTCTCGTTTACTCAACGTCATCTCTCCCGGCGTGGCTTTCGTTCAACCCTACTAATCGGACCTTCAGCGGAATGCCTGCGCTTGATGATGAGGGAACGCTGCGTATACAGGTCATGGCAACAGATCCAGAGACGTCTGACTCTGCGTCCTCTTCTGTCTCGTTCTGTGTTACACCTTATCCCCCCCGGCCCTCACCACGCCCGTTTCTTCACAGTTTAGACTCGACAACCCTTCTCTTTCTTCCGTCTTCCTCTTGTCTGGTGATAACTCTGCGCTCCAAAGGACGGAAAATCCGACGCTCCGGATTCCACCCAGCTGGTCTTTCAGTATTGGCTTTGATGGCAACACGTTCACGAGTCCGGATGGCATTCGCTATGCTCTTTTGCAGGCAGATGGCTCCCCCCTGCCGTCTTGGATGCAGTTCAATCCTTATGAGGTAACGCTGAACGGTGTTACGCCGCCTCTGCCTGAGCTCCTTACACCGTACCTCTCGCTCGCTCTGCATGCGTCTGACCGAGATGGCTTCTCTGCTGCGTCTGAGCTCTTCGACCTGTCCATTGCGGCTCATGAGCTACATTCGTCTTCTGGAGGTCTTCCCACAATCAATATCACCTCATCGACCACACTGGATGTTTTCCTCAACTCCCAGACTGACTTTGATGGTGTGCTCGTGGACAGCGCTCCTCTCGATCTCCAGGACTTGGTCTCGGTAGAGATTGATGTCTCACAGTACAACTGGCTCCACTATGATGCAAAGTCATGTCGGCTTACTGGGCAGCCCCCGAGTAACTTGAATGCCACCGTTCTCCCTGTTGTCCTCACTACGAACTACAATCAGACCTTACACACGCAAGTCAAGTTGGCAAGTGTGCCCTCGTACTTTTCACAGGAAACTCTTCCCACGATTTTTGCGGCTCCCGGAAAAGAAGTCTACTTCAACTTCACGCCATTCATCTTGAATCCGACACAGGATGTTGATCTGACCGCCTCGTATGAACCAGCGGCCGCGAGCTCTTATTTGCATTTTGACATGGCCTCCGCGGTGTTATCGGGATCTATTCCTTCATCCGGCAAAGTAAATTACACTCTTATTACGGTCTCATTCACTGCCTACTCTCGCTTGACCCACTCGACTTCTCACTCAAGCCTTCCTATATCTCTCACCCCCACAGATTACGGGCACACGCATCCTGCTACAGGATCGTCGTTCCGTGTGTCGCACAGGAAGCTTGCCCTTGGACTGGGAATAGCACTCGGGTTATTTGGGGGATTCCTAGTACTTGGCCTGCTACTCGCAACGCTACGCTGCTTGGTGCGCCCAGCCGACTCTGCGCTCACAGGTGTGGCTGCGACACGTGCGATGACGGAGAGTGAACGTCAGTGGTACGGCATAGGGGACGCGACCGAAGCGGAGGATCGAAGTGATAGTGCTGAGAAGGGTTATGGCACTCGCCCTGACAGACAACGGGGTGAGCTTGGCATTGGGTTTTCCCGCGCGGGGACCGTCACATCATCGGACGATGAACGTACGTTGGCTAGCCCAGGCCAGCTGAGCAAGGGCGAGTTCCTAAGCCGTTTACGCGCGACAGTGCGCAAAATAAGCGGCCGTTACCGCAGCACCCGCAAGTCGGCAATCGGACGGCCTATCCTTGTTCTTGAAGAAGGTGACCCGCGCCTGCCCGGTGCACCAGTTACGCGTGTGATTCCCGCTCTCGCCGGGTACGAGCCGATGAGTTACACCGGTACCACATCAAGCTTACGCGGTTCACCGTCTTCGTCGATCGGTGAGCGCTCTATCCCACAGAGGCGGGCGGACTTTGCCCCGCCGCGTGTGCCTGCACCCGTCGCGGTTCCTGCCCCAACCCGCTCTCTTGACTCGGACATATCCCTGGCATCAGACTCGTCAACACGCTTGCATGCAGCCGAGGCCGTCGTACAGCGAGCTACACGGGCACGCAGTGTACGCAGCGCGAGCGGATTGTCACGGGCGGATAATGACGTTGCGTACGCGCGGGTTGTACCGTTCACCGCTAGCCGGACGCCCGTGCCGCGCGACGGAACAGCGGGTGCAGGAGCTGGCGTGTCTGCACCCGCTCGCGCTTCAAGTCTGAGCGCGAGCGTTGTGCGGATGGTCGTGCCGTCCCAGCTTGGCGGCGGCGGTGCAACTGTAACAACAACTGAGGCGGACGAACTGCACGTAGGGTTGCGTTACGTGCGGGCGCTCGGCGAGGACGCGCGGGAGGCCTCGGACTCGTTCTCGTCACTCGAGTCGTCGCATCCCACCCTCTCCCGCTCGGACATGAACACGGGGAGTGGTGGTGGCGTGGGGGGCCGCGGCGAGGTCCTCCGGGTGCTCGTGCGCGTTGGGGAGCGTTTCCGGTTCAGGATGCCCGTGCGCGCAGGCGCCAGCGCGGGCGGCGGCCTCACAGCGCGGCGAGTCTCTGGGGAGTTGCTACCCGCATTCTTGTACGCAGACTTGGGCGTCGCACGTGGGGACAAGCACCGGGATACTGTCAAGTTCTGGGGCGTGCCACGAGCGGACGACGTAGGGGACGTGCATGTAGGGGTGTACGCGGCCAATGGGGTGTGCGTGGCAGAGGCGGTGATTGAGGTTCTCACACGTAGCGGCTGAATCGGTGGACAGGACAGACTATAAAAATGTAAAATCACTCGTTGTAACTGTACTGGTATGTTCGCGTTGACTTGATAGACGCTGGACTGAAGAGAAATAGAATACGTTGCGCGGGCGTGTGCAGGTGAGAGATGGTTTGGCCACACAAACTTAACAGCGATACGAAAGCGACAATCGATGTGTGCATATGGGGCAAGTAAGAGGAGAGGGTTGATATGATATGCCCGCGTAACTGCCAGTACCCCGCCACGACATCATCCTCCCCTTCCCTACCTCATCCTCATTCAAAGGCCATCAGTAAATCATGACTTCCAGATGAGAATGGCGAGAGAGCCAACGTAAAAGTAGATGAAATGCTTGGTTTCTGCAAAAGGAACGTTGAGAAGGGGGAGGGTTCGATCCACACGACGCGTACCGTGGGTGACATAGCTCCCAAAGTTCCTGCCGACAACGACGTGCCAGGTGGTGCCGTGGCGCTTGTCAAACTCCTTCTTGATCTGCGCGGCGATGTCCTTCTCTATATTGTACTTTTCGAGGGCACCCGAGGCGATGTCGATGCTCTCCTGCTGCATCTCCTCGCTCATGTCGACGTTTTTGATGATCGCCTTTGGGCCGATGCCGCTGGCTGCACCGCCGATGCTCGCGTCGGTGGAGGTGGAGGTTGCATCTATTTTCTCGGACATTGATTCGATTTGATCTGGTAGGATGTGTTGATGTTGTTGAAGTGCAAGGGAGTGGGTGAGGGAGGGAATCCTTTAAGTGCGCTGACCCACGTGCTAGTGGTGCAGTTTCCACACGGACACGGCTTCTCCTTATCTCTAATCACAACTCAATGTTCCCGCGCCCCTTCGCCTCCCGTACTCTAAATTCTACTGCTCACTCCTTTCCTTCCTCAGCTTCTTTCTCTCATCCCTTCTTCGTCCCAGGAAACTGCCCGATGAGCCTGTTGAATAACGCGGTACGTTGCACGCCTGTCCATGGTCGCCAATAAACGATCCATTGCGTTTTTCTCTCCCGGCCTCTCGTGCACCGACTCCACGTGGGTTATACGTTCTCTTACCGATTTCAACCACGCCACGCCCTTCCGTGCTTACAGCGCGTGCTCGCTTGCGTGCCTCTGTCGCTCATTCACTAGTAGCATCATTATGATGCATGTGTTGTCTGTCCCACGTATACCACCTCAACCTGTACGCAGGTATCCTGGTCAGTTCCGAGGCTCGGTCACCATGACCGGGTAGTACGATCGACAACCATGGCAATGCATGGGCGAATAGCTTGCCCTCCGCTGGCCTCACTCCATGCTAACGCCAGGATGAGTTCATGTCCGGCATCATATATTCTACGCCTCCTCTCTGGAGCAGGCATGTTGGCTCGCCTCTTTTTTTACTCTTTGGGAGTCGTGCATTAAATAACACTGCCATGCCTAGGACGCCCATTTCTTGTGGCTTCCTGTATGCATCAACTATCTGTACCTCTTGCCACGGGTGGCGAAGTGTCATGATGGCATGACATTTGTCTTCTGCGTCCCGGTGCAGCTCCTTTCTACCATACCACAAGTCTCTCCTCTCCAGCTAGTCCATAAGGGATCTCGGTTGTCTGCGCCTTCCATGCGGACACATTAGGGGGAAAAAGGAAGACGTGAAGTGCGAGGAAGCTAGTGGGAAACCACGTGCTGGAGTGAGGCTTCGAAAGTTACCGTGCCCTCCGGCAACATGCTTTCCTCCAGCTGGCACTTCTCATGCGTCACTGCTGCACATGACTACATGGCGCGGAGATGTGCGGACCTTCCTTCATCCCTGGGCGACGGCTTAACCAATTGCGGCGACCATCCTTAGGCTTTGGTGCGCCACTGGTGCCTGCAATCGCGCCAAGGGTGCATGACAATTCTTTACCTTATATATACGCTCTATGCTCACGCTCATGCACTACGATGCCGTTGTTGAATCTCATCCGTGGTTCGCATGTCTATTAATGCTGTAGTTGTGCTCCGGTAATGACCTCCGAGGCAGTCGGATTTTGTTTCATTATTTCCCCACCAAGACTGTCAGGTGAGCCTGCGGGCGCAGGGGCACCACCAACCTATCGGCAACTACACTAAGCCCCGTCTTGGAAAAATCAAACAACTTTGACCTTCCTGGCTCTGAACATCTGTGATACAGTGCTGAGAACTTTATTGCGCTCACCAAATGGCAGATGCCGGCAAGGGGGCCATAATCAGTTATCCGGTCAATGAGAGACCGTTACGGCAAAGGCGCAAATGTGCAATCAGGCCAAGTTTGTACGCTGGCGGCCGTGGGTGACAGGGAGAATTACATCACGTATCGCACGCGCTGTATGCAGTTTGTCATTAATACGAACATTAGGGCATAGTGACGGAAGTACAGACGAACGGAGAAAACGGAGTTGATTGCGGCCAGGGGATGGCATGATGTGGGCATGGACTGGAACAATGCAGGCGAAAGAACGGGAATGGGAAAACATAAGTTACATGGGCATCATGGAGACGACGACATAACCTGGAAGTAAGGGGAGACAGACAGACTGGCTCGTGTTAGTACGCAGGCACTGATCGAATACAACTGAGAAAGCAAGGGGACCCAACCATAGTACACTAACGCAATGATGACTGCAGAAAAGGGGCCGAGTAATATAGGGTATCAAAAAGAGCAGGGTGTCATAATCAGGGTTGGACGTGAATTTTGCGCATACGTGTTGCGCACAACAAAAACCAATAACAATTTGAAAAAAAAAAAACATAAATGAAAGAAAGACGTTACCAGCGGAGCGCGCTGTCTCACTCCATCAAGTATGATGGGTAAATGGGACTACTACCGTTCTCGCTCTTCACGGATGGCACTCCGCTGCGCCGTCGTCCGAGGGGACTGCAGCAGGCGTGCGGAGTGAGGCCCCGGGCTCCGCGCATTAATAGGCGGAGTCGGCGGATGCCGCTGTTGCTGGTGTGGCGAAGAGGGCGAGAGACGGCCGCTGGGCCTTGGAGAAGGATGCAGTGGCGCAGGCGCTCGCCCAGCGGGGTGAGCGTCTGCGCGCGGTAGTTTTTTGTCTGCTGGTGCAGTTGTTGCAGCGGCTGCTGCAGTGGAGGCTGAGGAGGAAGAGGCGCGTACGGCTGATGCTGTGGCTCACGGTGCTCGCGATGGTGCTCGCGATGCAGCAGGCGAGACGGAGGCGGCGGGCCATCGAATGGTGACGCCGGCCCGTTCGCCAGCGACGCGAGAGGGGGGAGAGCCGTCACGGACCTGCCCGCAGCGGGCGAATTCGGCGGGCGCAGCGTCATCGCGTTGTATTCTTGCGAGCCAGCGGCCGCGGCCGCGGGGCGGGGGGCACCTGCGAGGCCAGTAGGGAACGCAGCCCCCTGAGGCTGGCTGGGACCCGGTGGCGAGATCGGGTTGTACGGCACCAGCGGCGCCGGCGCCGTATTGCCCTGCTGACCTGAGCCCCCTGCTGCTGCTGCTGCCGCCGCCGCCGGTAGACGCGAGGAGGTCGCTTGCTGTTGCTGGGTTTGAGATGACGATGACTCAGGTCCTGGCTGTGGTGTAAAGCCGGACGGCAGTTGTGCGCGCGAGAGCAGCAAGGTTTCGAGGCGGTCCACACGTGCCCTCAGCTCTTCGTATTCGGCACGGCTCACGTATTTGTCCCTGCAAGTCGTACGTACGCAATTTTAATGCGGGAAAGGGGAAAGAAACGGGCCACACATACACTGGTTCGATGACATGCCACTGACATTTGTTTTGATCACCGCGGCGGATACACGGTGTACAGGGATGTGCTCTGGAGGATTGTATTCCGCGCCATTCAGAAGCCCAAGCCAATAGGGTCGGGACACGATCTCCTTACCTGTCGCACTTAATTTTACGTCGTTTACATTCTGCAGGGCCACGTGATGGATGGGATGAAGAGCGGAAGTGGTGTTGTGTCACGGGAGCCGAAGCGAGCGTGGAAGAATGACGATAAACGTATCAAATCAGAGGGCTGCCAAGTGGAGAAGCGAGCGGGAGAAAAGGCTGAACTGACCCGTGCAACTCAGAGCCTGTCGCCGCCGCTTCTGCTTAGGGCGCACGGCTTGCTCGCTATCTCCGTCGCCGTCCGAGTCCGCAAGAACTCCCGACTGTGTACGCTCCGCGGGAGGCAGCGCTGGCGGAGGCAGAAAGTCGAGACGAGGTATACCCGCACTTGGTCCTGCGGAGAA
This sequence comes from Russula compacta, assembly GCA_022376555.1. Classification (NCBI taxonomy): domain Eukaryota; kingdom Fungi; phylum Basidiomycota; class Agaricomycetes; order Russulales; family Russulaceae; genus Russula; species Russula compacta. The sequence goes on from WTXH01000173.1 coordinate 65,491, forward strand.
AGCCAGACCCGAATGTTGACGACTGGGATGGTAACGCTCACCGAGCTGAGCATCTGGCTGGGGAGGGAGAAAATGACGAATGGAGGGTAAAGACGTCGGCGAGGGTCGTGAGCCCGTAGTGGACGTGTGGCTGGGCGTCCTCCGCGCCGGGGACGGAGAACGCTCCTTGCGTTTCAGTGAGTGGGTGACGATCGGAGGAGGCTGAGGAGAATCCATGGGGACAGTTGGAATAATCAGAAGGCCAGGATCAACACCATAAGGCGGGCGATGGTCAGGCGGGGGAAAAGGTAAGGTGCAGCACCCGGGGAACTAGATATAGGGAGACGAACTGAGGAGGGGCTCATAATACGTATGACAGACAGAGGAAGCGGAGGTTCGGGCGATGTTATTTCGTTGTTGTTGTAAGAATGAAGCAGATTATTTGATCATTGACATCAACCTCCATAACAGGCGCCAGAACGTCGGCCACAATCAACAGGCCAGTGCAAACCCTGTGCAGTCAGCCCCATACATGGAGAGACTGAAACGATCCCAGAGAAGTTCATTCGGCTTGAGTTACTGGCAAGCAAATTTTCTTCCGCGCAAGCACCAAAGCATGCTAAAGAATACGAGGCTCGTGATTCCCAATGATTCCTTTGAGTAGTTTCCTCGGAATCAACTCGATGAATGCCACAACAGAGAACATGCCGGCGCCAGCCTTGATATCGATTCCGGGAATTTTATAGCGTAAACCCAAGCAGTGTTAACGTTCAGGTTCATTCCCCGTAGAGTAGGCTGTAAGATTTCAAGATAAGATCAATGTCCCGTCGGCTCTTGCCGCAGTGCAACAAGAGGTTCATACACTCTAACGACGGCCAACGTGTCCGCGCATCTCCGTCTTCTTGCCCACAAGACTATACTGTATCATACCATTCCCTACCCGTACGGATCACTCTCCCCCGATTTCCGCGTCGAGTTATTATTCATCGATCCTATGACATAACTTAGGCTCGATTCACGTACCTCAAGTTCTTCATTCATCTCGTACTCTGTTCCCCTCTTACTCTCATCACCCTTTCTCAAATACATATATTCCTTTTCCGGTTGTTGCGTGTTTTTCTTTCGGACCGCATCGTATCCAAACCTTATGACAGCGATCACATCGAAAGGGATCAGATTAGCCACATTTCTGCTCTTGGGCTATTTGAAGGGTTTACGAAAGTGTTTGGAGCTTGCTCCCACAGGGCTAGCGCGGACATTCGCAAGCAGTTTCATTTATTGCCCAAAACAGGGCCTACGGAACCGCATCTCTATCATGTGTGCATCAGCTGAATGTATTCCGTACACCCGTGTAAGCGCACTTACTGCATCACCACGGCCTCTTGCGGACCTGCAGGCACTCGTTCATAGTCATTGAGGCTACAGAGCGGGCAGCAGCTGCAGCGCGGGGAACACGTTCTGTACTAAATCCGCCTCCGCCGAGCAAGTGATCGAGTCCACGGGGCATATCGATTATCGGATCGAGAGTTGCTAATTGTCGCAATGTTGCGAGCCAGGCGGTGCTCACAAGATGAGTTTCGCCACAGCACCCTGCACGCGGCCGGAACTGGCGAAGTGGGACATCTCCGCATCGCACACCTGACCCATCGCTTCCTTCTCGGGGGACCCATGTAATGCATAATATCCGGCCAGGCGCGCTTTCTGCGGCGCTATCTGCGTGGGCCTATTCGGTGCCACTTAGTCCCGTGTATCATCCGTCGCGTGCCATCGGACGCGCGGCACCATCGCTTCGGTTACGACACTACGTTCCTGAACCCTACAACACGCTCTGCCCCAGTCTCAGAAAATAGCCCGGGTCACTAGACGTTTTTGTCGCGCTCACGCCCGCACAGGTACTTTCGGTACTTTTTAATGCTTTCATTTGGCTTTGCAATTGTCATTAGCTGCATGTGGATATTTGTCCGGTGAGACCGCTCGGTCCCTCATATCGGATGTGCGAGTACGATATCAGAGTTCAGCGTGCGATCCCCGGCGTTGTGCCATTGTCGCATTTACTGTGATCACCGAGAGCGGTCCAATCAACTCACCATGGAGACACGGGCCCAACCCCACCCCCGCAGCAATGCCGCGATGCGATGGGACTCGGACCTCTTTTGCGAATTATAGTATTTCCGCGATGTGCCTCATTAATTACGCCACGACTCCAGATGGGGGTTTGTGTCCGTCTGTTTGGGTGGCAGGATGATCGCCCCTGCTAAGTGTACTATAACTAATCAGGTCAGTGAGACCCGGCCACCCAAAGCAGTACACATAACCTATACACGCGTTGATGCCAATGCGTTTCCCAAATGTTGGGGCTGATTTTGATCAGCTAGCCACCGGGCATAGGAGCTGCACGACCTAGATAGGTTCCGGGTGGACCCCGATCGATAATGGGTCAGGCCAATGGTGTTGAGGCCGTGGACGCTGACAACGAATGGGCTTTATTTTGAAATTATCTCTGCTGGGCCGCAGGGACGGGGTTAACGGCTCTCGGCAACAAGCGCGACAGGCGGTTGATCATCTAGTTATTCAATTGCGCCGACAATGACGGGGCAGAGGATGCCATATTTGAATAGAACCTTGACGGAATGGATCCTGCGACACGCATTTTGAGGCCATTAATCATCACTACAACACGACTCATTCAATAGGAGAACTATCAACTGTACTGCTGAAACCTGTCTGGTCCATGACCAAAGGCAGGAGAGAACAATACTGTCGTGACTAACCCAGAGATCTAAGCGATCTGCCCAAAACAGTAGCTGCAGATTATTTTGGGAAGGTCATGCTGCGTCGCTTACCTCCGTGAGACTTTTATGAAATCATTGGTGCGACAATTTGACAGTGGGTGGCAATCAATGTAATCGGAGAGAAAACCCATTTGGCACGGGGTCATGGTGCAAAGTGAGCGGGGAGGTAGTGGGGGCGTTCGGGCATTAGCGGGGAGAAAATAAATTTCCACTGCCACACACACGTGTTGGATAAACTACCGAGATGGTTAGTTTTCTTTAGGTTGGCTAGAGGGGAATCATATCCGCGCCCTTAGCCCGTAAGTAATGAGGTCAGCAAGGATACCGCAGGCAGGGCATGATGAATACATCCAAGCACATTTGGTGCATCATGGAAAACTTGGAGCGACACGCCACAACTGCACCCTACCGCATGTCCTGCACTGAACAACAGCCCCTGAATTCACCAAACAAACATCAAAGTCATGTACATGTTTTGTATCGAGGACTGATTAGCCACATCGCCAGTGGACGAAAACTAATAGGCGCACGGCATGCCCAGGTCCCGACCACATACTCTCCGCAGCCCTAGCCATTGCGTTCGCACACGACATTATATGCGAACAACACCCGGCATGCGGTATGCATACCCGGGGGATATAACCTGCGTTCTGACTGAGGATCGTGCTCACCGCCACGAAATTTATAAGCTGAACATAGGCACGTGACTATTTCCGAGTCCACTCCCGCGGGTCCGTGCGTGCGAAAGTCGCTGCGACTATTCATTTGCGCGGATTGGGGGCAAGCCCTCTCTTTATCGAAAGTTGCAACCTGGCGATTTTGGGGCTGTGCAGTGCTAACCCAACCTGCATGTCCTTGATGCCGCTCTGTTCAGGGAGAATATCAACCTTCTTACCAAGATCGTCCCGTTTGCTTCCTTCCATGGACTGTGTCGGGTGCGGCCCGTCAAGGAGGGACAGATTACTCCCCCCACATGTTATACGTCTTCCCTGTGGTTCTCGTATACATCTTCCTTTCCCTTTCCCATTTTTGGTGTTTTATTCGCAGCTGTGCGTCCTACTCGGTTGGGCAAGCGAGTTACGCGGACACTGTCATTGAGCAAATTGATCATGACAGTGATTCCAATTGTCCCGCGGTTATCACGTGTGCTGCACGGTACATGCTGAGATCGGAAACTTGAACTCGAGTGCGGTCAAAGTCATCTCTCGAATTCATGCAAATTATTGTTCAGTTCCAAGATGAGGTACAGTGTAGGGCGTCAGATAGTAAATGTTGGAATTATTAATGGCCATCAAAAACGTTTTTAAGGTACTCAATGCTCGCTCACGAACACGGCAGCCATGCCCATGCCCGAGCCAATGCACATGCTCGTCACAAAGATTCGCTTATTTGTCTGTCTCGCGATGTTTAGACCTGTGGCGATCTGGCGTGCACCGGCTGCACAGGAAAAGAAAAGGTCAGCCCTGTACCTAGCATTAAACGTAGAAAAGAACACACTCATGCCCAGGGGGTGACCAATGGCAATCGCACCGCCGTTGAGGTTGACCTTCTCATACGGCAAACCGAGCTTCTCAATGGAATATACAGCTTGGGACGCAAAAGCTTCGTTGATCTCGAAGAAGTCGATATCATCCGCCGTAAGGCCTGCCTGCGTGAGCACCTTGGGGATGGCAAACGCGGGACCGATGCCCATGACGCGTGGAGGAACGCCAACGGTGGTAGCAGCAATGAACTTGCCAACGATAGGAAGACCGAGGCGTTTAGCAGCCGAACGCCGCGCAAGAAGGACGGCAGCGGCACCGTCAGATACCTGTGACGCATTGCCAGCATGTGTGGTCCCGTCTTTCTTGAACGCAGGCTTGAGCTTGGCGAGGCTCTCCGCGGTGACACCGTCTCGGATCCCGTCATCGGCCGCGACTATGATCTCCTTGACCTGCTCCGTCTTTGGATCTACCCAGTTCACCTTGAGCGGCACAATCTCGTCACGGAAGCGTCCTGCCTTGGCGGCAGCTGCAGCCTTCTTGAACGAATTTGCGGCGAAGGCGTCCTGCTGTGCACGAGTAATCCCGTAGTCCGCCGCGACATTTTCTGATGTTATACCCATGGGAAGGAGGCAGTCCTCGGCATCTTGATTGGAAAGAATGGTCTCGGACCAGCCATCAGGTTGTGAAGCTGGGCCAAACCCGAAGGTCATAGACTCGACACCAGCACCTGTGCCAGATATGTTAGAAGGAACAGACAGGAAAAGAAAAGGCGTGTTGATATGTACCAATACCAATGTCGATCTGTCCGGTCAAAATCTGCGCTGCAATCTGGTTGACGGCCGTAAGACCGGACGAACACTGACGGTTGACAGTCGCGATGGAGGTAGAGATTGGGATACCGGCATGGAGAGCGGCCATGCGAGCTGCGCTCGCACCACCACCGGGAGGAAGGACATTTCCAACGCTGATATCCTCAATAAGTGCAGGGTCGAGGTTAACCTTGGTGTAGACTGCACGAAGGATGCCCGAGAGGATTTCCTCTGGGCGGGTGTCCTTGAAGCCACCACGTTTGCCCTGTAAGGTGAATGTCAACAACAACAACAGCGGAAAACGGAAGATAAGCCCTGGGAAGGTACCTTGGTCATGGCGGAGCGCACTGCCGCGACAATGACCACGTCATTGTCGTTCTTTGCGAGGACTGTTGCCTTGCCAAAGGTGGAATTAGTTCTCTGGATGGAGGATGCCATTATGATAGGGAGCCGTGGGTGATCAAAGTTGTGTGGGGTGGGCCAAGTTGAGCGGGTTGTCGTTTTTAAGCGGCTGAGGTCTGGGGAAGGGACCAGGCGCCGCCCGGAGCAACCGGTCCATGTGATAACGGCATTAACATCCTGATCCTTAGACGACCGACCCCCTGAGTGAAACACTCACTAGCACTGTCACACAACTGCAACACACACCACATCTATCTTTCTCATTCAAGAAAAAAAGGGAAAAGCTAATTCAAAACCGAAAAGATTCGTCGTGTAAAAGGGCTCAACCGGGAATTGAACCCGGGACCTCCTCCAATTCCGGATATACCCGAAGAAGGAATCATACTACTAGACCATTGAGCCGCGAAAGGCTGCACAGATTGTAAATATAAAAGGCTGCTAGGATGTTCGACCTGGCGGGGATCTGGACGTACGCGCATGAGAAACACTCATGGGTCCCGCTTCGGACACGGACAATCATAAAGATCATCGGGTGCGCCTCTCCACCCTCACTCCGATATTCCTCACCATGTCTCAGTACAGTCCACCTAGATCGCCGACCTCGAACTACAACTGGCTGCTGATGCTGCCCGCGCCGCTAAATTCCATGCGCGTCTCATGGCGACACTTGACACCCTTGACTCGCAACGTCGTGCATATGCCGAGGAAATTTCCAATGAGCGTCGCCAGTGTGTCGCGCTTCAGGCACAGCTGCATGTCGCAAGGGCCGAGAAAACGGCAATAGAGGCGGAAAGAGACAGTCTACGCGAGGGTGTGTTGCATCTAATTGAGAAAGGTGCGTCGTGCGTGTAGGGGTGAGTCGTCCCACCCCCGCTTACCGCGTGTTAACAGTCGAGGTCTGTAATGATTATAGCCTCTGGCCGCACAGTGGTCTCGCGATGACCAGTCCCGCAGGTGTGCCTCACGTCTTGCCGTGATATTTCCTTTTGGCTCAGTCTCGCTTTCGTTGACAGCCCCAACAAAGCCTCGTCATCTGGATGAGCAGCCGCAGTCAACATGGTCCGCGTCCGCCCGTGCGTATTCAGCAGCACTTATCACCGCATTGCGCGAGGAGTGTGAGCACGAACGTAGAGCGCATTCAGACGCTTTACGACGTGTCGCAGAACTCGAGGCGCAACTCGCCCGCCGTGAAGTAGAGCTCGAAGAACGCTTGGGCTCGACGCCGCCTGTGCCTGTTTCAGATTCTTCCCCTTTACCGCGACTCTCGCGCGATGGCGCTATCCGCGTGCTACAACAGTCTGCAGCGCGAAACGAAGCCTTGACACATGAAGTAGCCGGCCTCGTACAGAAGGTAACGCGAACCTTTCCCGTTCCCGCATACGGTGCAACTGAACACCCATCCCCGGCTCGTCTGTAGCTTGAAGACGCACACGCGGAGCTGGAACAGAGTCCACATCCCTCACCCGTAATGACGACGCCACCAAGACTCTATCGTGCATCATCTCCGATATCCCCGACACCGCGGCGTCGTATCTCATCGTCGCCTTCACGTTCCTCCAAGTCATCCCCGATTCCCAGACCGCAGCGTTTGTCGAGGCCTTCGTCCCCGCTTCTGTTGTCGCCGCGAGTCGCGTCTCCCCAAGCGGACATAGCACGGCAGATAGCAGCAGTGACGCAGGACCTCATCGGCTTGCACGCAGAAGAGCGGCGCCTCCTTCAAGCACGAGCGCAATCGCGCACAGTGCAGCCACAGCAACGGGTGCGTCGTCTCACAATTGCCGGTCATTCTGCGAATATCCAGAGTCTCATCGTTGACGTTCCAACCAGGATGTTCCGCTGGGCAGTACTGCCGCCACCACTTCCAAGCCCACGTTTCAGCGCGTATTACTCATCGAGGAAGAATGCATCCGGTCTGCAGCTTTACTTCCCCTCCCCTTCTATTTTTTTCTATCTAGTATTCCCGACTGATGGGGTTGATGTGTGTGTCTATTTTCCTGCAGGTTGCGAGCCGAGCTCGCTGCATCTACCTCCCGCGAAGCGGTGCTTCGTGAATTGCTTGGACCCGTTCCAGCCCTGCCGCTTGTGCCTACGGAGGAGGACGTTTTCGGAGGCGATGAGGACGATGGCGAACCGATGGACCTCGCAACGCCATTGCAACCGACAGTGCTTCTCCATCCAGAAGATCTATGGCACAGATAAAGGGGGAATGAATTGTACTTTCTGGTTATCATCTATCTGTCTATTTTTTCATCTATCTACCTGGTGCTTGCCCGTAGTTGCTTTTTTTTTTTTTTGATCTCGCTTTGTTGTGCACTGTGCTGTCGCTACATGCATGTATCTTTATCTGTGCTTTGTAATTGTCATTGTGTCGGTCTAATGCTGTTGCACATGCAATCCAGTTGGTTTCATGATCTCGATCTGGAGGGTGTAAGACTCGTGACTTTGCTGGTGGGTCCATTAACTCACTCGGGTCGAGGCAGCAACGGGACCCTTGCGTAAATGCGAATGCATCGCATGATTCCTAGCCATGGTCATGAGCGTGTTCTTACTAGTGTGCCGATCGGCACTGGCCTCGTGGTAGTACATGCACAATCTTCGGGTCATACTTGATCAGCACAGCTAGCTCGATGGTTCAAGCGTTCGAATGTTCAAAGCTGAGACCTGTGTGCTTCTCTCGACCTGTCACGGACCAGCACCTGACACAGGCCTGCACGTCCGAGTCGGATTTGTGCAATGCCCACAGAAATCTCGAAACAGCGACATCATTTTTCAGGTTCGGTCTGGCTCCGGGTTGCGGGTTGATCAAACGTTGATTACGTTCATCGCAGAAATCTCAATTACAAACACCGAACAATGCTTGGTAACTTAGCTTATATATTACTGTGTATGATCTTCTAAAACACCGCCACCCAAATCAGCACATTTGAGAGAAAACCATGTTGATCTCTGCCTGGGACCTGGACGCGGTGCAGTACTAGGGCAGGACCTTCAATGAGAGATTCTTTCGAGCACACAACACCCTTAGCAACCCTAAGAGTCACACACTCTGGGCAGTCTGGGCGTTCCGTCCGAGTCATCGAGTTTGTCGAGCGCTGAACTAGGTTTTGATCTTTGTTCGCAACGTGAATAAGCTACCAGCGTGGAGAGTGTGAGAGTGTACTTATACAATTTGCTGATGCCGCCGGTTCACCATCACCATATCTACATACCCCCCCGCACGGCTACCTATTACCAGGACGGGTTGCGCGCGATGACCATCGATACTCGCTTACAAACTCTCCCCTTCAGCATCGAGAACGCGTTCACGGACCAGCTTGGGGGCGGCAACCCTGCAGCAATCGTGCATCTGCCATCGCTGACATCGCTGCCCGACACGACTCTGCAGACGATGGCGGCCAATTTCAACCAGCCAATGACGGTCTTTATCGCGCCCCTCGCGCCCGGTGAGCACAATGTGGATCCCTCCTCCTGGGCGACGACGACGACATTCGGCATCCGGTGGTTCACGCCCAAGATCGAGGTACCACTCTGTGGACATGCCACCCTTGCCGCCGCCGCCGCGATTTTTCGCGATGTAGGCAGGGGCGCAGAGGACCCTACGGCAATACGATTCCAGGCTACGTCGGGCAAATTCCTCATCGCGCGTAAGGTCGAGGAGGATCGCATCGAGATCGATCTCGATTCGGAGAAGTCGGTGGCGCTCTCGATGGAGGAGGATATCAAAGTACGAGGCGTGCTGACCAAGGCGCTAGGCAAGGACGTTCCGGTGAGGTACACGGGGCGTGGAGCGGGACACCTGAATTATTATGCGCTTGTTGAGGTGGACACGCTGGACTTGAAGAACCTGAGAGTGAACACGGATGCGTTCGTGAGTATCCACCTGGCCATGAATATGAGCCAGCTTGTTGATGAATGCCGTGCCTGGATGGTTTAGCTTGAGAGCCCTTTCATTGGGCATGTCGTCGTTGCGCCTTCATCTGTCCCAGGTGTCACGTTCGAGTCTCGGATGTTTGCCGCCCGTGCTGGGATCCCGGAGGATCCGGTATGTGGCACCGCGCACGCATTGGCGACGCCATACTGGATGGCCGCGAAGAATCTCTCCGGAGTTGTCTTCGCAAAGCAGGTCAGCTTTCGTGGGGGTGACCTTCGGATATTGTTTGATGCGGGCGAGCGAAGGATCAAACTCGCTGGACAAGTCAGGGGCGTTTCTAGAGGGGAGCTGTACATTTGATACACCTGCAAGGCAACCCGAAAGCCGCAAAATAACCGCGTACTACAGTCACACCGCAAATCAGTGTTGTGCCAGTTGGAGACTGACTAGTCAGTGTAGTCTAGGGCTGCACACTGTATTACTAGCCAATATTTGAAGGATATGAAGGATGGTGGACGAAAGAGCAATGAGTGTGGTGGTGACGAGACCGTGGGCTGAAGCGGCGGATAAGTAGGACGATGGCGATGACGTTGGCCCCAAGAACGATGGAAATGGACGAGATGATTAGACCGCATCTAACAGTCATCAGGAAAAGTGTCGGTACTTTTTTTATGTCTTTTTAAGACATAAAAGACATATAAGACATAAAAGGACTAAAGACATTGTGTACTATTTAGGCCCAGTCAGTTTACTTGGAATGTCATCTTTTACTTTTAAAGACATCAATAAGAACAGCATTCCTTTTTAAAAGACATATTGGCTTTAAAAAGATACACTTTCTATTAAAAGATGGCATGACATAAACCTGACAGCCAAACTTATGAAAGACAATTTGACTTCTATGACAGACAAGGTTATGTCCATGCCTATGGCATGGGACTTAACCTTGTTGGGGGCTGCACCTTCAAACCCCTGCCTCTTACTATTCTTAAAATTGAGCTTGTGTAGCTCATCTTACTTTCACATTATTTTAGCACCCTTCCAATTTCCTTCTACAATTGAAGCTGTCTTAACCCATTGCTGTTTATGCAAGCCCAAAGGTATGGGTTACAATAATGTATAGGTTTAGGCAATGGGGCTAAAAATAGAAATGTAAAAAAAGAAATTGAAAATTAGAGAGCTTTGTGTATTTGTGATATGCATTTATGATAATTAAAGCTATATTTGTGGATAAATAATTTATTTATCACTTTATGCATATTTGACTACTAAATGATGAAAGGGTGGCCTTCAGTTTATATGCTAAAGGCTCATTAACCCTAGTAATAAACTTATTGACAACTAATGATGCCTGGAGGTACTTGAAATGCAAAGGGCCAGTGTCATCAAGCTCATCATCTAATTCATCCCTGGTGGTTAGGTGTGTGGTTAAGCATATTAGGGATGCATCCTTCTGCACCTCTTATGCATCAAGCATAGCACAATAGATCTCCTCTTTGGTTACATCATTAATGACTTGGCTGTAGCTCATTCACTGGATTGAGAAGTGCTTCAATGGCTATTCTGTTGCCCTTTTAAAGTATGCCTCTCTTGGTTAAGCCATCAAGAGCCTTCTCTATGTCCATCTCAACCTATTTCAAAACAAATCTTCACACAATTTTATAATTTTACCAAAAATAATTTTATAATACTATGGGTTTTTGCCTTTGAAAGCTATGGGTTATGCTTATAAATGCCTGGAAACCAATTTGATAACTGAAAATTTCTATGGGTTAGCGCAGATTATGGGTTCTCACAGCTATGGGTTAAGACAGTTTTAACTGTATTTTTTAGTAACAGTACATACATTTAGAGTAGTATAAATATTATCTGGGAAGGCTGCATGTTTGCCCACACCTGCAATCCCATTCATTCTTCTATATGTGTGTGCTTTATTTTTCCAATAATTATTTTACCATTTTTTCTATCACCTTTAGTATTATTACTATTTATATCATGCCCTTTCATTCACCCTCTTTCACATTACCCTTTTTTATATTACAACCATCCATATTACCCCTATCCACATTACCTCCCTCATATAAATCACCCCCATGTATATCATCCTCATATATTTACCCTCACTTAAATTACACCCATCTATATTACACTTATTTATATCACCTCTATCTATATTGCCCTTATTTGTATTCCATCTATCTAAGACATATTATTATATCCATCTGTCATGGTGGACTATTGGGACGCTTACGCTTACTAATATTCTTACCTTATACGTACATATTTCCCACAGTTCGGCTGGAGTCGTCACCACTTCCCCCTCCTTACCTTACACTACCACTATTACTGTCACCGGCGGGAGCAGTGACACTTAGACCTCGTTAGTCTCGACCGCTGTAATGGAATCGTCTGACGACTCAGCGGATGCGCCCACTACGCTTGGTGGGAAGTAGCTCTCGTGACTCCCTAATGATTCGTTGATCGTACTGGATTCGGAGTCGACGTTCGGTGTGCCTGCGACTCGGGGCACACAAAGGATGAAGTACAGAAAGGCCAGGAAAGCGAAACAAGCCACGGTGTTTCCTGGAGACAATAGACGGAAGTCACTACTCTTTGATAGACAAGGAGACTCGACTTAGAGTCTCGTCTCGATGCGCGCGTGCGCATATGTACTACTGTACACGTGACTACTACTACTTCGACCGTTTTCCGGTCATACGGCTACTTTGCTGGGCTGATGGAGCTGACATACATGCTGACTGAGGGGTGACAAAGCCCCGCTACCTACGATGACTAAAGTCTGACCTGTATTACCAACCCCAGGCCTAGACAGGCCTACCACACCTGGGGGTCAAACGCGACTCCTACATGCCATCAGCGGTTCTCTTGCCCCCTTGCAAGCCGCTCTGTGACATTACCCTCGGTCTAGAAACGAGCCGCACCGCAGCGAGAGCTGTGGGGGATGGAAGAGAACTTACGATTTTTGTCTCCTCGAAGTAAGGGCTCGTCGCGTAGTTTGCGGAAGAGAGCGTAGCTCTCGTATTTGTGGGATGCGAGGAGGCGTCGACGGCACTGCTCCTCTTGATAGTGGAGCGAGTCGATGTGTGCCTGGAGTTCTCGGGCCTCGATGTGAAGCCCGTTGAGGTCAGTGACGGTTTCATGATAGCGCTGAAACTCAGCTGCGGTCCCCCAATCTCCTCCTGGCTCGAATGCTTGACGCAACATGGCGTCGTAGGTGTGGGGATCGGTGAGGGCGTCGAAGAACCATTGGGGGTACTCCCCTCTTCAATAATCGTAGCGCGGTTGGGGGCGAAGAGTTCTTGACGGTAGACCACCTCTCCCTTGCCCGAGGTGCCGAGGCAGTACTGTCCCTCGTGCTTGACGTAAGCCGCGAGGGTGTGCATGGTGTATGCGCCGTCAGTGATTGGAATGAAGAAATTGGGCACTCGCCCTTCGTTCTCTTCATACCCTTCGGGTACCCCCAGATCTTCCTCGTCGGCTGCAAGTTGGTCGTCTCTCCAGTGCTTGTAGGTTGCTTCCAGGTGAGCCGCGTTCGCCTCACGCTCTGCCAGAGCGTCGGATCGTCCTTTGAGTACGGCAAGCTGGTCTTTGTTCTGTCTCGAGACCTCTTCATTCTTGCGCACAATGCTTGCCAGTCCCTGGGCGATGAGGACGAGCTGCTCTTTGGTGGGGCTGTTTCCTTCGAGAGCAGCGTGGACGGTTGTGGAGAGAGCTGAAACTCACTGAATTCGGCCGACGAGGCCACCACTTCCATCGGGACGACGAGGGGTTCTGGCTGCTTGCCGGTGGCGGACTGGGTGCGCGGAGGGATGGGTAAGGGCTCTTCACATCCGCTGGGGCTGGCTGTAATGTAGGAAGGGACTGAGAGGGGGGAAGACATGCTGTTCTTGGTTGCGAAGGGGCGGAAGAGTGAGAGGCGGTTGATTTGACCCATGCTGCACTTTTGGGCCCTTTGTACTCGGTCCTTTCAGCTATTGGGTGTCGTCGGTGGTACTGCTTTACTAATGCCGGCACATGTACTTGGTCAGCTGGCTCCCAGGTGTCATCAGAGGCTGAGTAACCTTTCCAACGGATGAGGTATTGAAGCTGACGTCGCCTCCCATGGTACCTGTGATTGATAACCTGATCTACTTCGTATTCCTCAGCATTATCAATCATTTCTGGTGGCGGTCGTTGGTAATTGATCCCGTGCTCCTCTGTCTCTTTGTAATGGGTGAGTAAGGAGCTGTGAAATACGTCATGGATGGTCCAGGCTGCTGGTAGTTGTAGTTTGTAAGCCACTGGCGAGACTTCCTTCAAGATTTTGAAGGGTCCGTGGCGTTTGGGTGTGAGTTTGACGGATGCGTAGGGGAGTGACAGGTGCTTTGCTTCGAGCCATACTTGGTCCCCTTCTTGGTATTGCGTCGGGGGGTCGCTTTTGCTACTTCATTGAGGGCTTGAACTGCGGCTTCTCGATGGGCTTTCGCGCATTCGTGTCTGTTCTCCATTGCTTCGTTGCTCGTGATAGGTATAGGTTCTTCAGCAGCACTGGGGCGGTATCCGAGGATGACTTCATGAGGACTCAACTTTGTTGTGGCGTTGGGCCATCGGTTGTGC
>WTXH01000174.1:0-78914 GCA_022376555.1 Russula compacta
CCGAGTCCTGTCTTCGGGATCACATGATCGCCCACTTGAAAACCGTGGTCGCTTCTTCGCTTCTTTAAAATTCTTCTTCTCCAGCTAACAAGTGCATGGCTCCCGAGTCGCGATGCTCTCCGAACTAAGTTTGGTTCCTCCTTGGAGCCGCTCCCTCCCGCTTGCATAAACTCACCGCATGATGCCGATACCCTACTGGTACCCCCCTCAGATGCGGCGTTGGCTGCCCTCTGCCCTACCCTGCTGTAGCAAACCTCCTCGTTTTTGATACCCTCCATTCTACTCCAGAGGGGCAATCCTTCCCGGCTCGTGCATCGGTTGCATTTCCGCGTTTTAACCCGATCCATGACTGACGGGGGAGCCTTATCTGTGCATGTGGGTTCCCTAGTACTTGTAGGTCGCTCATAGTAGTAGGTATTTTCGATGCACCCACAACTCGGAAACGGCGGCGGCGGTGGCGGCGCTCTTGTGCGCACTACAGCGAACGCGCTTCCAACCAACAAAGAGCCCCCAACCGGAATGCGGTACCCCGGATGATTCCATCCGATAAAAAAAAAATCCCGGGGGGCTCCAAGTTACAGTACCAAAGTGACGACTGGTGTTTTTGCCACTAGTATTGGCCCCTGAATAATTAATACACGCTTTTCTGGCTATCGAGAACCAGAGTTCTGCCACCTTTTTTTTTTCCTACCACTTATCGCTGTTTTTTTTTTTGGGAGATTAATCTCTCTGACAACTTTATAATATGTTCCGAGCGGAACCCGATGTCAGGATGAACGATATACGTTCAGAACAAATGGGCGCTTTCTGTCATGTGTGTTCATATTTTCCGGCCGGGCCGTCAGTTATACCGAGATTTGCCCTGCACCCTGCACTAGTACTCGACCCGACAGTAACCATGTGCGGAATCCAGTGAGATGAAAAGCTGTCCGTGTTAGGGTACGCTCGTCTGCGGGGTCGGCGCTGGTTACGCCCGACGTCAACTCGTTCTCTAACGAATCCCCCACAAAGACCGATTCGTAAGTCCTTGTCCCATCTGTAGTGAAATTAAGTTTCATGTAAAAGCACAAATCACTCATTTCCTTCCAGGTCGAAAGCAGCCCATCACATCCTGACCCCCTTTCCAATTGACTTCCACCGCCGTGACCGTTTCTGATTCTGACCTCAGCTGCCACCACAGCCATGACTTTGGCGTACACTAGTAAGCTGTGATCTGAGCGATTTGTGTAGAGAGGAAGCAAGATAGCGTGCTATTGATAATTGACAGAAAGAAGGTCGTTTACACATACATAAGTTATAGGCCAGCTACGAGTAATCACACACCATTATTGGGCTACTACAGGAGTTCCTGTGGTGCCTATCTTGGTACTGATGCACTGATGCACTGCTAAGTCCGTTATATTGGCCAAAGGCACTACTTGAGATCACTATTCATATAACACGGATTCCGACAAGTACTTAATAAATAAAAGACTGGCTTACGGAAAGGGTCGGGCGTGTCCTCGCCAACACCAATACACACACTCCTAACACGAGTTCCATATCGATCAAAGACCCCAATCAGTACAGATCAAATTGCCCTTCCCACGACATTGTCCAAGCCCGCGTCCTCGTTGGTCCAATGACCAGAGGGCGCTGGCGTTGGATGGCTAATTACCCACTGTTCATTGACCGCCTGAACCACCCAGCACCGCACACGCCACACGTCTGTCCAGTTACTTGCCAAGCCGAAGCTGATCCGCACGACGCCGAGTTCTCGCCCAGCGGCCTCTTCAAGGGCGCGTAATGTTGGCGGATGATTCACGTCGCCATGACCAAGCACAGCCATGAGACTACCAAGAGATAGTAACGTAGCTGCACCACCTGGGTTGCACACGCATCCTGTACGCAGGGCGATGCCATTTGCGGCGGCATGGGCCGCTACCCGTGAGAGCGGGACAGGGTCGCCCTTTTCCTGCATAACGTAATTTCATTAGTACTGTAGGCCTATACGGATACAATCCAGGGAAAGCACATACATTATACATCAGGCACGAGACCACGCCACCGGCACCTTGCGCCGCCTCGCCTGGCTCAGGTGGTGCACCTGAAATCCGCGAGAGCACACGCACGGCGGGAACGCCACTCCGTGGCCAGCGAATCTCTCCAAGGAGGCGTGCGCAGGAGGCGGAGAGCGCAGCCATGCGTGCCGGTAACGCGGGGAGATATGCACCAGGAGACGGAGGCCAGTCGTCACCGCAGGGAGAAGCGTGTAGTTGAGTGTGCCATCCTGAAATTATCTCAGATATCCGTATTGGTCTCACACATGTTGAGGATCACACTTACCTCAAATGCCTCGTCGATTGCAGCAGTGCGGCCGACAGCTGTACCTGGGACTTGCACGACATCTACAGTGCCACCGGCGAACCACGGTCGCTTCTCTCTGAGCCAAGCACCAATCCCTGGTGCGAGGACAAGTGCTCCGATTCCTGTGGGGAATCCGAACATTTTATAGAAGCTGACCGCGACTGCGTCGACAGGGGTGTTTGTCAGATTAATCGGTGTAGTGGGTGCTAGTGCCGCAGCATCAAGCAGGGTAGTAAAGCCGCGGCCAGCTGCATGCGCAAGGACTGCGAGTGGGGGCTTTGAATTAGTGATGTTTGATTGTCCAGTATATGCGAACAGTGCGGGGGTGTCCGGAGGGGGACGATACTTGTCAATGAGAGACTAGATGGTAGATGTATGCGCGTCAAGAGGACCTATATGCGCCATAAAAAGCAATGCACTCACAAATGCCTCTTTCACGCGCACGCCACCACGCGGAGGGGAGGAGAGATAAACAATTGGTGCGCCCTTTGCCTTTGCAAATTCGCGGATGCCATGGACTGAGTTGTGAGCATCCTCTGGGAGGATGAACGCGACACCTGGTCTGAAGGGGAAGGCCTCTCCGACAAGCTTGAGGGCGGCGCTGGCATTGGCTGTGAAGATGACTGTTGAACCTGGTGGCGCATTAAAGAAGGTGAGGACGGCTGCTCGTGCTGTAGCTGTCAGGGCCGTAGACAATTTCGAACTACGGACGGACGAACGGAGTGAGTAAGAGATCACATGACCAAAGCCCGGGATGATGACGCTGACCTTGGACTCTCTGAGTGGGTGTTGCCAAGGACAGCAGATTGTAGGAATTCAGCGTGAACGGAGATGAGGCTAGCTGGATAGAGTGCGCCGCCCATATAGTCTACGTATGTCTCATCCGGTGCAAGGCGACTGTACTCGGAGCGGCGAAGAGCATCGACATGCCAACTAGATGAGTACTGGGGATAATCATGAAGGAAGCGAACGTAAGCGGAATCCGATTCCGAACTAAGGCGTGTCGAGGTAGGTGCCGAAAGAAGGCCTGCAGTAGGCGAGGGAAGAAGAACATGTGTGAGGACAGGAACGGAAGGTGGCTGAATAGATTTGGCGCGCGAGTGAGGTGATAAGCAGACACATCCGAGTCCTTGTGGCTGTCCCTTTCGGCTAGCTTGAGGGTGCTGGTTTTCTTTCTCCGTTTCACTCTGTTTTTCTGAGAGGCTGTTATAGGACGGTGATGTGCTTCTGGAGGAAGTGGAAGGTGTCTCGAGAGGACGTAAAGGCCTGAGAGAATGCGGGGTTGACTTGAGACGTTTGAGCGATCGAGGACGCAAGGCGGAAGCTGGGTCTCCGGCAGAGGTAGGCTGCGAGTGGTTGCTCCCCATGATCGGTACTGCGATAGGAGGGCACTCTGGAATTGGATACGTCGAACGGAGGTAGATATTTATACAGATGGCGGGGAACACGGGGTTGGCACGGTCCAGGGTCCAGTTGCGAGATCCAACTGAATGCATTGCATTCCTACTCTGAATATCGCAACTCACTTGACTCCATTACTCGAAAAGATTCCGGGGGTTCAAGATCGTTCCTGTGTATCCCGCGATGTCTCCAGGGTGCCAGGGTGCCCCATCGAGTCGTTTAGCTGATCCCAGTCTGCAGTCTGTACTTTGAGTTTCACTAATTTCAATTTTCTTTTTCTGGAATTTACAGATATTCCACTGGACCGACCCCTTTTGCTGCACCCGAGGACCTACATACAAATTTGTGGTCCAGACTTTCAGAGATGCCAATAATTTTGCTATAGGCTATTTTGTCCAATATTTGGAGAGAGAGAGCGCGACAGAATGAATTTCAAATTTATTTCAGACCCTACAGTCAGCTTCCACTTTTGGTTTTGGAACTTTTTTCCCGGTCTTCCCCTTCCGCTTCAATGCTTCTCCTGAAGCTTGGCCTAGAAAGTCACCCTTGAACCAGAACAGGTGGCCGTATTGTCTGGTAATTCTCTCTATATTTCCCGCCATCTCCACGGTCCCATTGCTCCCGTACTTCTTCGCCACCCCACGTCAATTGTTTCTGGCTGAGCTTCGTCCCACGTACAACGAAACACAATCATCTGTCCACTTTTATCCAGAATCATCACCGGTTTCCTGAAACGCCTGTGCGACAATCAAACCCCAGGGGTAATGTCTTCTGCCCTTGCCTTTTGCTCAGAAGCATACACTTTTGCCACAGCCTGAGCCTCTGCACATGGCCCGGGTCACGGAACTCACTTCAACTTGTCAACGATGACCCCGAGTCCGAGTCCGACTCATCGGCTTCTTCGGGTTCAGCTTCGGTTTGTTCTATTCGGTTTCTGCACAGGATGTCTCAAAATAGCTTCTCTGACTGATGGCTGAGCGCCGAACGGCGGAGGGGGAGCTTCACTTACTTGCCTCAGCTCTACTCGTGACTAGGTCCTTGTCCTTCGGCGCGCACACTTCGGAAACTACCGGGCCGATATTTTACAGGCGCGCATACTGTGTGGTGCGTGGTGCAAGCAGAGGCTTCCATTCGGCTCAGCACGCCTTCAGTGCGCCATTCCCATTAAGGTGCACGTATACACAATGAGCTTCCACGCTCAGATGGAGCGTTTGTGGGCGAGACTACGGCTCGGCGGCGTGCGAGCTTTGCATAGGCACTGTATAGTTTCAAGTTCTCCGGGTTTATTTAACTAATTTTAGGCACTACCCCGAGTTAAGTATGGGGGAAGGGCCGGAAGCCAGAAGCGTACTGGTCATGCGCCGCTAAACAATTCAGCGCTATGGAGAACCGTTGGCGGTGCAAATTCAAGAGGACACAGGCGCGCTATCGGTGATCCATTGATGCCCATCAGAACAGACGATGGACAGACTCGGTCTTAACCTCTCCGCATTGAGTTTAGGGGAGTTTGAGAGAGTACAATGCTGAATATGTCGTATTTGCGCTATACACTGTGATGCGCATAAGGGAATTCAAAGACATGCACGTACCATGCCATTTAGGCTTCAAGGACCTGATCTCTTCACTACAGCCGCTGGCTCTGTCCAGTTTGATGTATTACACAATCCGCCACCACCCCCGACGTGTCCGTAGCATGATATCAGAGAGTCTCTTCTATGTACGTGTATGGATCACCTCACTGATGAAACTCCGTCGGGTCCAGTCCATGTTGTCCAACTTAGCCGACTAATGGTAACCTTGTACGTACCTATCACATTGGCTTAACTTTCAGATGCATCGTTCTCAGGTTCTCAGCTACGTCCAGGCGGTACTACACCTGTCTGCACCAATGACATTTCTTCTATTCTTTTATCACTGGCCTTCCAGCTCATATGGGTTCTCACCACCTTCCCATTTCTTGCCGTAGACATCACATGTTGCGTTCCTGCTGGTTTGCGCCCGCATTTGCTCCATTTGCCTAGCTTCATTACGAGCCTAAGGTCAATAATGTCGGCATGAGCTGTCCCGCTGTGGCATCACGTAGCACGAGGCTCACTGCAAGTTGTCCTCGGGCTTCCACACTCAATGTGTTGGAAGCTGGTGTCCCGGTAGCAGTGCTGTATCGGTATTTGTAAGGGCTTCGTCATCTACCAGTATGCACGTGCGATAGTAAATCACGCAGATAGCCTGTTATCATGCTATTCCCCGCGTAAGTCCCTACCATATGGCTTACGCAAACCGCGGGGTCATCGTTATCTTTGTCACCCAGGTATCCTTCGATCAAGGTTCCCGAACACATCAGGACATCAGATCTAGCCAGAACGTCCAATGCGACCCTTCTCAGGACATCTATAGCCTACAGAATAGTAAATACTGTTGTGATTCCGCAATTAAGGAGGCAGCAGGTACCCGCATCATTTTACAAAATGAAGATAACTGCATATCGGCGCTGCGCACACAACCGCCTTTTGATAGACATCCGTATTGTCCAGTGCAAGGTACTGACTTCCAAGCATCCCATCCACTCGAGGTCACGTCTACTGAGAAATCTTCGTCCTCGCTTTGGCTGTTGGCCGAAAAGTGCCGAGGGACCTCCATACCAGTTCCCGGTAACCTGTCCCAGGCCTGTTGTGATACCGTAGGGATCAGGGAACGACCTGGCCAAATCAATTTTCTTGGGGTGCAAATGAGTGGCCAGTCTTCGTGCCCAGCCTCCTTGCAGTGTCTTGGTAAGTCGCTGCCTCCAAGCTCTATTATTCCCAACCTCCTCCCCTTACATTCATGGCCCCTCCAAATGAGCCAAAATGGCACTTGGACGTGGTTAACACCGTGGTCCCTTTCTGGGGGACCACATATTGTAGGTACTTATTACTACCTGTGGAAAGTAGTGCGTGATGCTGCGACTAGAGCGATAAGGTTCTCTTGATGCCCGATCACTTTTCTTGTTTGGGTGGATACGTACTCTTCTAGGGAACACCCGATTGGACCATACAGAGTAAAGTAACTGCAGGTTGTACAATTTCGTATTCCAATCCTTATCGCTTCGCGAGATACCGCGTGCTTGCGTGGGGCTTCTGTCGTAGCGAGCTTCAAAAAAGACTCAGAATCCCAAGCTTCACTTCGGCACCGGTTTGCCTTCGAATACCGGCATTTCGGCTGCCTGCTTGCTCCGATGCTGCTATCCTCATTTCGACCACCTCCTCCAGTCTCTGTATAGGTGTACGCTTTTGCTTTACTTTTTGGGATGTGTCATTCGTGATATTACGCCTCCGGGATCAAGTCAACGTTATGGAGGTACGTGGATTACTTTTGGTCATTTTCGAGATCCAGATCCCTAGCCCAAATCGCCAACGCCGACTACTCGGAAACTCCGGGCCCTGCCCCCCCCAAACCTGATGCGGGGTTAAGCCGAGCGCTGGGCCGGGCCCCATGAAACTGACATCTCACATTTCCCACGCGCGCACACAGCCATGATCATGGTCACACAACTGACACTGACCATCGTCCAATCATCCGGGTTATGTGCCTCTTTTCGGCTCTCCACTGCGATGCTGCTGTACTTCTGATGAACGAACGGCCGCCTTAGCATTGACATCGCTTATGACCACCTGGACCATCTGTACTGTTATACCTCCACCTGTACCGACGCTGCCACCTATGGTTAACCTGTTTTTCTTAGCGCGCCGACAATCATTGTATGATACTGTATTGTCCCGGAAGTCGTCTTGCCGTAATGTCCACCGATGGTCCTGGGCCAGCGCCGGGGGTTTCCATACCCAAGTTATCGATGAAATTTTTTTACATTCTCCGTTTGGGTCTTCGGGTCGGTCGACACGGGAAGAAAGCCTGCCGCGAGGGAGAACGCAGTACGTAACGGCACCCAGCCCTCGACGTATGGAAGGACTACCACTTCTTGATTTGTGCGGGTCATCGCTCGCCAAGGCCTTAATCGGTGATTGTTTACGGCCGCATGGTATCAGATGATGAATCACAAATACAACGACCTTTGACTAGCCAAAGCAGAAGCATTTTACCGCGAGGGACGTTACTCCCCTACATGTCAGACTTTTGCTGGACAGTTGTCCCTGGCACATGAACGGCTTTGCGCACTCCTCTCTTTCTCCATGACGTACTTTTAGAGTTCCGGGTTACGAAAAGCAAAAGATATCCACGCTCCATCGCCCCATCGCCGTGGTGCACGTACGGGCCGAACTCTTTTTAAATTTTTTTTTGATTTTGGATGGGGCATTTTGGGCTGCGCTCTGGGCTTTGTGCTACTTGCCACTGGTAAACAACTTACTTTGGCAACGAACTCGGTGAAGTTGACGATGACGCTCTCGTCATTTCCCGTTTCCAGGCTTTGAATCAGAAAATGCATTAGACTTCGGCCGTTTTTTAATCATCAGCTGCACAAGTGTCAAGCCGTCAATTCGTGACAGACTTTGCGCGGGGCGGGCTCGGAAGGGATAAGGGGGGCGCGTACATGGAACCCAAACTTTACCCCTGTTCTCAATGATATCGTATGTATATGTCGGTCTTCAAACCCGCGCCGATCAGCTCACCTGGATAAGGGGGGGGGAAGTTGATCTGTTACACGTCCATAGGGAGCACCCTTTCGGCGAATCCCGGAGCTTGTGAAGAAAGTCAGGGTCCTTGCTCTTGCTCCGGATTGGCACGCCCAAAGACGCGGGCAAGGTGACCTTGGTGAAATCTGGCGTAGCTTCTCCAAGTCCCAGCTCTTGAGACATTTGAAGGAATCGAGCACAACTTGCGGCTGCTTTGAGGGGTTGCGGGGTAATCTGGTAGATCGGCGGCTGGTATTCCGGTAGCACCATAGTCTGTGAGAGTGCTGCAGGCCTGGTGTTGTTCTTGGTCGTCCAGAAGAGATTGACTTATATGAGGATGAGTTGTCCCAATGGCTTGAGGGATGTTCCCTCTTCGCTTCACACCCCAGACAGAAGTTAGCTAAACCGTCCACAGGTGATGATCCCTGAGAACAGGACGTCCATGCGCGCATATATGTGCAGGGAACATATACATCCTTGGAGTGCACAATTCCATTCATGTCTTGCAAGTACTCAAACTGGATATCATGTGGAAGGGGTGCTGTCAATATCCAAGCTTCAAATTGTGGAGTCCCATCATATGGGAAGACTTCCCGAATCTAGTCTGTTCCGAACGAAGACATATTTCTGTTGCTGGTCCGTGTTTGGGCATTGTACACTTCAACTTCCATCCCTCGTTGCCAGATTGTCACTAGCCACCCAAGTGGCCACCTACCAACGACTGTAGCGTGAATGAACATGTGGGGCACGTCTCGGACGGATTACGAGCAATCAGTCCCTTGAGAACAATATCAGGAGCATCTCCCCATATCTAAGTCATGTACCTTGAAACATTGTTCCCTTCGGATTTGCATTGCTGTGGCACTGGCATATGACCACGATTCATTTAACGGACGACGTAGGCACAATCATAGAATGGTCCATGGTCAGTTACGTACAGATCTGGGTGTCTGGGGAGGGCATGGCTTAGAGAGGTTTTCAGAACGAGAGGGTATTGACATGAGAAAAGATCACCAGCCTTTGGGTTTGGGGGAAGGAAATTTTAGAAAGCAAGTTCGGAAAGCTGATGGTTGATGGCTGGTGGCTGACCGCAATATTAACCACCCTGATCGTCTTGGCTACTTGAAATGCAGCCGGCTCAGACAATGAACTTTTTCCCGAACATGATTCAAGGTTGCTTCTGGCTCTGGGGACTAGAGTCTGGAATGTCAGGCCATGTCAGGTGTCGTAAGGTGGCGATGTCCGTGCTCCGGAGGAGAGGCCCGGGAAGTTTCAGAGATTAAGTCACAAGATTTATCAATATATATCGTAAGTCGGGACGTCGCGGCATCTGATGGGGATGAACCAAAACAGTTGGTTGGGCGTAACAGTGACAAGGGCCACTGTCATTATCTTATTAACTAGTGTTAAACTCTATCTATGGAACGTACAGCAACGTAACGTGAGCCTCTGGAGGGTTAGCTGTAACTGGAAATATTACAGGTGAACCGGTGAACCGTCCTATTTCCCATGCTGTACGTGCATGTTGATCCAAAAGGCTCGCAAGTGTGCACAACTGGCACTATACAAGTTATTGAGGCGGTGAGGGCCTCAGGGCCGTCACAATCTGTGCTATTGCTAATCCGGAATAGTAGCTCGACCCTGAACGAGTAGACAAGACACGAGTTGGGGAATGCATAGATATTATATGGCTGTCAAAGTGTCGTGTATGTTGATGGCATTTATCTTCCTGCAACTGCTTGTGAGGGTGCCTTTATTATCGTGAATTCTGCTTGCGTGTGTATCATGATAGGTGTATTGATTGGGCTTGGACTTGGACACAGAGCCCCACGTAGAACGTCGATATACCACATTTGCATTCTGCACGAAATATGCAAGATGCCCTTTTCCGTTCAGATGTTGACACTTCAATAACAAATTCCTGGACATGAAAAATGTCGGTCATGCGAAAAATGATCCAAGTGACGCTGAAAGAATGAATGATACGACGTGCTAGTTCGAGAGCAGTTGCATCTCATAACGCCTAATATGTCGTTGTTCTGTTGTTCTGTTGAGAACATGGGCAAAAGGATGAAACGAGATGGGAGCGGGACGGGACAGGATGGGGGAAGATTCCCGTGACCACCAAAAAAGGGTTCTCGGCCCGAAACGGGCCGTCGCTGCGTGAAGGCGGCGAATAAGCGCGAGTTGGGGTTGGGACTAGGAGGACGAGGGGCCGCAGCGCGATAGTGACGCGATGGAATTCTTCCAACAAACCTACACCGCCCTTCGTGGGCCAACTGGCGTACAGCAAACCCCAGAAGACACCATCACCCGGCTGAGCGATCGTCTCTCGCCCTCGGCTCTCCTCGCTGACCGACGCGCGGCGGTCCTTTCTCTCAAGGGCCTCGCCAGAGCTCACAAGCAACTGGTCGCAGTGCACGCTCTACAAGGTCTTATCGTGATCATCCAGAACGACGCGGACGTGGACCCAGATATTGGCCGCGCGGCCATCGAAACCGTCACCGTCCTCTGCGACACGCTCGATGCCTCTTACGCGCAACGCGATCTCGGCTTGGAGCACACGGACAAGGTGTTGGAGGAGGAGAAGACGACGCACAAGCTGTTTGCGTTGCTGGGCGATCAGGATCACCTGCTACGCTACAGCGCGTGTGTGCTGTTGATTGGCTTGCTCCAGAATCGACCGCAGAGGGTGCAGGGATACTTCTTGAATGCCCCCGTCGGACCCGCCACGATTATTGGGCTTTTGGAGGGTGAAAGGGAGATCGTTGGCCATGGTGAGCACTTTGCCCAAACTTTAATTATTCCTTGCTTCTTCTACTCCACCGCGCGACTATTTGTCCGGCCCGTTCGCTTTACTTTGCGTGGAGACTGACGGCCCTTATTTTTATATATAGCCATTTCATTGCTTGCCGCGCTGATTCGGCAGAGCACGGAGATTCAGAAGATTCTCGCGTTTGATGGCATCTTTGAGAAACTTTTTTCTGTCGTCACTCGAGAAGGTGGACTCGAAGGCCAATCAGTCGTTACCGACGCTCTCAAATGCGTTGATACTCTCCTCCGGTTTAACACTTCCAATCAGGTGAATTATCTTTGGTGTCACCCGCAATCTTCTGATCGAGCCAGTTCAGAGCTACTTTCGCGAGACAAAGCTTCCTTCTTTGCTTTGCTCGCTTCTTTTCTTCAATCCAAATATACAGCCAGATCAGATTGCTCCACAGGAGTTCGCATTGCAATTCTGGAATGAGAGTAAGACTACCAATGCTGGTCTGATTCTCGAAGCGATTGGTCTTTTATTGGGGTCCAAAGGAGCTGGTGTGGGTTATAGTCTGCTCTCTTCTGGATCCCGTGCGGAATATGAACATATGGCCCTTCTGTAGCTCCGGGAAGGCTACACCTTCACAAGGGTGCTCATCGAGATAGCACTATCATCGAATGCACCAACCACGCTCAAGGTCAAGGTAGCATTCAAATTCACTTGAGATATCTAGGGCAGACTCTGATATTTTTTAGTGTCTCCGCCTCCTGCCTCCCGCTGCTGCGCCTCTCCTCCCGGACATGGTCTTAACGCCATATATGCCTGTCCCTGATACGAATGGCGAAGAATGGGACCGTCTCGAAGCCGCTACAGGCATTGATGCCCTTCTCGAACTCATCATGCATGGTGAATACAATGGTCAGGATGCCGCGCGAAGGCAGAGAGACAGCGTCGACTTGCGTGCAACGGCTGTCGGTGTATTTGAGGTTTGCATTCTACCTTTCGATGTCTCACGGACTAGAGTCGTGCTAAGGCTTCTCGAAGCATTTCCTTAGAGACGATCACGTGAAGGAAGCCATTGTCTCAGGCATGCTCCCGCCCGAGAATGCTGGTTCTGGTTTGCAAATCCCACGTTCCATTCCATTCTTCGCCCGTCTCACGGACCCGATTATAGATACACCCGCCCACTCACCTGTGACACCACTTCTCTTCGGCCTTGTCATTCCTCCAAGTTCGCCTTTGGACCGTACCAGCGTCTCTTCGGCCCAGTTCGCAGCGGTTCTCTTTGCCCACCTGCTTCGGCACGCGCCACGCTGCAAAGAACTTGCCCGCAAGATTATTCCACCTCCTTTTGCACCGCTGCAGACGCCGTCAACAGCAGGCGGTGCTTTCTTCGTTCCCGCGGATGGCGAATCGCCTCTTGCACCCCAACCCGCGTCGCAGGATGATAATGAAGACGGCCCTCAAAGTTTGCTCGCACTGCTCACAGAACACCTCTCACTCGCATTCTTGCAGCGCTCGCGGGATGGACTGGCTCCTCGCGATGCGCGGGAAGTCGACCGCGTCATCTGCGCATACCTCTCGCTGCTAGCGCAGTGGTTGTGGGAGGACCCGCGTGCGGTACGCGAGTTCCTGGAGGCCGGCGGGCTTGGCGTGCTCGTTGAACAGTTAAACCAGCCAAGCGAGATCGACGTAGTTGTGCCAGGTCTATGCTCGTTTCTCCTAGGCGTGTGCTACGAGTTCAACCGTGAGCCAGGTGAAGTCACACGGTATGTTTCTCATTTATCCGTCGTACCTGGGTGCGGTGGTATAAATCTTGAAACCTATTCGCGGATGCGTGTAGGACGACGATGCACTCGATCCTCACAAGATTGGGCGCGGACGTTCTCGTGGGCCGGATGAACCGCATGCGCGAGGACGAGCGCATCAAAGCCGTTGGGCCGGACTCTTGGGTTCTGCCGTGCCCGACTCCCGGCCCGCAAGCGCTCGATCCGGCGTTCACGCCGATGTATGACGGCGAAACGGAGATCTGGTTCGACTGGGCTTTCGTGGACTTCTGGAAGGCGAACAATCGTGAGCTTCATGTCGCAGGTCCCCCCGATTCCATCTTGACGTTATGACCAGATACAATTCAGCGTGGGATCATAGCGGATCCGGACTCGGCGTCATCATCAACGGGTACGTGCATAACTGAAATAGGAATTTTCTCGTTTCATTCATCCTAGCGCCACTCTTCTGCTAACAGCGCAGAGTGGTGAAGAGAGCATCTTGGTCGCCTCCCTTCGCGGGATTATCGCAAAACAGGCCGCAGAGATCGAGGCATTACAAAGCAAGCTAAAAGAGCTCACTGCGAAGTCTCTTGACATTCCGGAGGCTGCTACATCTGAAGTCTCACCGTCCACGGCCAAATTTGACGAAGTACGTTGTTGATTCTTTCTCCTTTCCGTCACGGCGGATGTAATGGCATGAACTTATCATGAACAGGAACGCGGGGCGCTGGAGGCCACCCTTGAAGCGGAGCGTGCCAAACGTGCCGAAGTGGAAAAAGAGCAGAGGACCTGCTCGTCCTGTTAGATGAGCTAACGAGCAAGCGGGCAAAGGACAAGCAGCGCATGAAGGAGCAAGGCATAGAGGTGTCTGAAGATGAGGACGACGGAGACGAAGATGAGGAAGGGGAGGAGGAAGAATAGCGGCTGAGTTGTTACTGCACACTATAATCTACCGTTCAGCCCGGACTTATCAATACGTCTTCGAGAACTTTCAAGCAACACTCAATAGACAGATCACTTCGTCTGGGAAGACCGACCCTAGTACGCCTTGGCACTGAATATTTGACCACCAGACCTCTCGGATGTACTATACAGAGTAACGAATTACGAACCACTTGACAGTCCTGGACGCTAGACGACGCCACATCGTCCAACATTTATCGGATCCCGTTGGTCCATGTGAAATAACAGTGCGTAGGGGATTGCGGTACTGCGGTCATCATAGAGAATCGAAGTGCTGCACCGAAACAAAAACTGCCTGCGAAACTCAGTGTGCCAGGTCGATGATAAGTCCTTCTGCTCCCTTCTCTCTCTCTCTCTCTCTCTGAGTGATAGAGCAGGGAACAAGTTTGGATGACTGAGACAAGAAACGATCGACGCCGCAACCCTCTCGCATTCCGCTGCCGAGGCATGTCAGCGCAACGTCAGCTCTACCTTATGTTTGTTGGCCGGGAGTACGGGGTCATCTAGCTCAAGTAGGGTGATAACTGAGGCCGATTACTGACTGAGACCGATTGCTATGTTGGTCGATACCGAGGCCGATCCGGTCAGTGCCGGCCCGCCTTCACTTATGGGCACCGGGTCACATCAGTTGTCTTGGCGCTGAAGGAGCATCAAGTTGAAAAGGTGTCTCTCGGCACAGGTGACTTATCCAAATCCAAATGGCATGTTACCACAGTACTGGATTGACGAGGCGTACTAAACGACAACGTGACAGCAGGGATATCTATCTAACTGACGCTTCAAATTGCGCTGATCCGCACATTTCGAGTCCGTTCCGAGCTCATATGTACGCTCTCCATGTCGGAGTTCCTCAGGCTTTTTCACACCACACTGGTTTTGATAGATCGCAACTTTCTGATCAATTTCGGGGGATGCAAACGCATGCAGTGAGACGAAAATACGCGCCCACACCCACACGCTTAAATAATTAAGCAGCGTGCCAATTAGTTTTTCCTGATCGGGTAAACTGTATCTCTCCCCCAACCCCCACCTCTTCAAGACAATAAGATAAGACTCTAGCATCCGACTCGGATCGGGTCGCAGACCTGCAGGGACATTTCGCTGTACGTCGCGCTGGCAGGCTTTTCTTCCATGCCAACCTCATAGTCAGATGATTAAATTTCATGACACGTGTCGGGGTTTTCGTCACCAAATGGACTTACTCGCATGCGCAGTGCGGGTAATGCTCGCTTGTGCTCGGGGGTAGCAAATCTGGGCCATATGTCGCTGACTATTCTGCATACCGTCAACGAAGCCAGGTCACAGGCGAGACACGGCGCCACGGCTTCCAGCCATAATCCCCCTTATACAGCTCGACGGCCGCATCCATCTGCGCAAGCCACGTCATCGCACGATGTGACGATGACACATGGAACTTCAAGTTCAAATTTAAGTTCAAGATAACGCCTAGCGTACAGTTCAGTACAAATAGCAGCTCAACGGAGCTGTGGACGATAGCATCTGCCAATACAATTCACCTCTAGCCCACATTTTCATACACAGCGGCAACAGCTCTGTACTATGGCACAACTTTGGGCACTTCCGCCGCCACCAATCTCCAAGCTTGCTCGTTATCGCACCTTGTCACCCCTCGCGGGAGTGCGCGTCTCGCCAATCCAGCTAGGCGCGATGAGCATTGGAGACAAATGGCATGAATTTGGTATGGGCTCCATGGATAAGCAGAGTTCCTTCAAACTCCTCGATGCCTTCTTCGATCTCGGCGTAGGTCATCCTTTTATTCCTTCGATATCTCCCAGCTGAAATGCACCCAAAAAGGGAAACTTCATAGACACCGCGAATAATTAGTACGTCCTCATCGGTATGAGCGGCCCTCTGCTTTCTAGTTGAAATTCGAATCCAGTCAGGACGAAACGTCAGAGGGATTCATAGGTGAATGGGCTGAGAAACGAGGCATCCGAGATCAACTCGTCATTGCAACAAAGGCAAGTCCGGGCTTCCCTCTTATTCTATGCCCACAAATACGCTCATGCTATCATCAGTATTCAACCAACTACAAGCGAGGTCAGGATCAAATCACTCACAAGGTCAACTACTCAGGAAATCACACGAAGTCCCTCCACATCTCCGTCGAGGAATCCCTTAAGAAGCTTCGTACCTCGTACATCGATATCTTGTATGTGCACTGGTGGGAGTGGACTACCTCAGTTGAGGAGATCATGAACTCCCTTCATAACCTGGTCGCGCAGGGCAAGGTGCTCTATTTGGTACGCTGCTCTTCCGCACTCTGTTCTGCCAACCACCCTACTCACACGACATCCATGATAGGGAATCTCAGACACACCTGCATGGGTCGTGTCCAAGGCGAACCAATACGCAAAGGACCACGGAAAGACACCGTTCTCGTCTATCAGGGAAAATGGAGCGTGCTGGACCGGTCATTTGAGCGCGATATCATTCCGATGGCGCGTGCAGAGGGACTCGCGCTGGCACCATGGGACGTCCTCGGTGGTGGGAAAATCCGGTCAGATGCAGAGGAGGCGCGCCGGCGCGAGAGTGGAGAAAAAGGCCGCACGATCTTGAATCCAGAATGGGAGCGCACAGAGGAAGAGAGAAAGGTGTGCCTCGTATTGGAGCAAGTCGCAAAGGAGGTTGGAGCAGAGAGTATTACTTCCGGTGCGTTAGCTTCCTCTAAGTTGGTGTTAAGGCTGCGCTGAACAGGCATGTTAATTAGTCGCGATTGCGTACGTCATGCACAAGACGCCATACGTGTTCCCAATCGTTGGCGGACGGAAAGTGGAGCATCTGAAGCAGAATATCCAGGCGCTAGATATCTCCCTCTCTACAGAACAAATCCATCGCATCGACGGTGCGAAGCCATTCGATGTTGGCTTCCCCCACAATATTGTTGTACGCGTGCCCCTACGACTTTCTAGTATGA
Organism: Russula compacta; assembly: GCA_022376555.1. NCBI lineage: Eukaryota > Fungi > Basidiomycota > Agaricomycetes > Russulales > Russulaceae > Russula > Russula compacta. Next base: position 16,780 of record WTXH01000174.1, read on the forward strand.
GTCTTGCTGAATACGTTAATAGGGGGATAGCGCAGCAACGTCGATATTTGGGGCAATGCTGACCCTACATCATCACGACAGTGTCCCAGCACAGGGGGTGATAACGCCCTCGGGAAACTGAGGCCGGAACCTAATTTTATAATAGGATGAATACGAGAGAAAATCTTCTCGTCGATTGTCACAGTTAGCTCCCATAGCACAGAAAAGCTCGCATTCCAGCAATACGAAATTGAGTGCAAATTTATCGTTCGCACCAAGAAGAGTCGCGTGTTCACCTCCGAGTCCAAGTTGAGCTTCCTCGGTGACTCAGATATCGGACCCAATTCCACATACCGATACTCAATACTCGTACAGAACACCTAGCCCACGTTTTCCCTAGAGAGTTTGGAATTTCAACCGATCAACTCGAATATCTCAGCATGCCAGAGTATCGGCCGAGATAAGCTCCTCTGCCACTAATCTGTGCTTCGGAATGAAAGAACGCGGAAACTACCTTGGAGAACTAGAAAGACGATCAACCTCTCCGAATCTCAAGGGAAAAAAAAATCGGATAATTACTGTATGATAGTGCCCGAATAGAGCTTGTCCCCACCGTTGCTCCCCATTTCAATGTTTAAAACATGATCAGGGCCTGACTGAGTCAGACCCTGACCCATGGGTCTTGACTTTGGCTGTTGACTGGGGTCAAGGGGCCGTGAGAGATTTCGTAAACTGGGCCACTACAGTACCGGCACCAGTTCCGCTACACTGATGACATCAGCTTGCTGGAGCCACGTGATGCATCACACATTCGCGATTGTTGTTGCCGGCCTAATGTACCTTGCTTCTACCGGGTCCAAGACCTCAGAAGTCGAGTCACCGCCGCAGTACAGGACCCTCAAACAGCAAAAGGAAATTCATAGGGAAGTCAAGTTGTACAACCGGTAATAAAATCCTTCCTACGGCTGAGGTCGTAGCGTTCCATATCATGGCCATGATTTCCACGGGAAGTTGAGGCACCCTCCTTCAATAAAATGACCATCTTAACGTCAGGGCGTCGCAAGAGAGTGCGAGACTCGTACCAATCTTTTCAACTCTAGTGTGCTTGGCTCCGTGTCTGGATCATCATCCTTGTTCCCTACAAGATCCATAGCCATAGTGGCTGTCCGGTGCACAGTTACAGAGATAGAAGTTGGTCCTGGCCCAGGCTTGTAGCTTATTAGGCCGTTGTCCGACCCAACATGGGAAGATCCCTCTCGGATTGATTCGCGATTGTTCAGCCTGAAGGCGATGAGTATCGGAATTCAACTGAAAGCGGAGATGCCTCTCACAAAGCAAGGAGAGAGTTCACGTAACCTATAAAAATGTCAGTGCGCCATTTCACATCTCATATCAGCGCCAACATACATTTACCCAGCGGCCCGTAAAATGCCTGGGCAATTACAGTAGTGGGTGAGATTGCAAACTAGTCGTGCTATTAGAAAGTATCGCATGTAAGGTTAGGAAATGAGTATCTCACAGAGATAAGCGACGCCGTGGCAAGGACGCTACGTTGGTTCGTTGATGTTGTCAAATTCACGCAACATATATTCTCACCTTGTCAAGAGACCAGTGTTGATACAGTAGATCATCAGGGTCATGATCATAGAGTCGGTTCTATGCATATGTTAGACTTGGTTCTGCCGTGGAGACAATAAGACGATGACTCGCCTTGGGTACCCTGTTCTCTTGTGGTAGAGACACCAACACATTGATATAGCAATCAGGATATCCACCAACGCTCCACCTCCCAATCCTGCAGATATCAACCACTATCGAGCCATCAGTGGTAATAAAAGAGAGAGATTAAACATGGGGGCATACAATCAAGGGGCGATAACGGGAGAACCGCTTGAGCACAGGTCTGGTTCGGGGTCAGATGTTGTGTGAAAAACCTAGACAGGTCATACATACTCTCTGATTGTGAACGCTGGCACACAAGTAATTGAACAAAAATAAAAATCACAAACAAGAAGCGAAAACAAGACACTCACCAATTCCTAAGCCTGGGGAAACCGGCGCCGTTCAAGGTGATCCAGATTCAGATGCCAGTAAAGGGTACTCACCAAAGCCAAAAACGGTCAACCCAGCCTATGAGTAGATGTTAGGAAGTGTTACGATGAGTCTGCCTAGCGTACTTACAATGATCACCGGGACGGCGATACTATGACTCGCTGTTGGGCAATCAGGTCACAATGGGAGCTATGCAAGGTCGCAGGAAGAATAGTTACTGAGATAAAGGCGTCTTGCATAAAAGCTAAGCAATATCAGGGAGAGCCGCAAGCGAGAGGCAAGAGCAAGGGACAGACAGTTGTATCAGAAAAGCAATATTATACTATGGTAATCATGAGTCAGTTGTAAGCTGAATCAGCGAAAGCAGAGCATACATTGATGCTGACTTGCGCCTATGCATAATTAAGAGAACCTAAGTGTCGTGGCTGGAATGTAAATTAAATAACATACCTCCATCGCCCTGCGCCGTGAATCAGAAGCGAATTCTACCACGAGACCAAGTCCACGTACCACATGTTGATGTCCAAGTTGTTGACATCGGCAAAATTCTGGATCAGGTACCTAATATAATGAGCAGTGAGGATAGCGGAGACAATTCGGCCTTACCAGTAGAGCACATAAATGTGGAAAGCCGTCTGCACAGTATCCAGGACACTGAGAAGGCGATTATGTGTGAAAGAAGGCGATAGATCTGTGGTCTCACGTACAGTAATAAAAGAATGAATCCTTTCATTATCATTGAGTCTCTATTGCGGGCGCCATGCCTGGAGCTAGTCAGTTGCATGAAGAATGTAAGAGAACGAGGATTCGTTACCAGTAGTAATTCCATCTGCCGATGAACGATTCGAGTTGATAGATCAACGTCGACGCCTTGGGAGGGAAACTCAACTCACGACTGAACAATTGTCACACCATAAAGGCTATGAGTTAGACAACTCAGCGAGGGATCGAGAAACAAAGAGAGAAGACTTACACAGAACTGAAAATCAACCCTAAGAAGGAGGCCCCGTATGTACTCCCGATGTTCACAGCTGGGGAAGCTGAGTTGGACATATCGATCTAGTCAAGTCGAGCTATATGAAGCAGAGAAGAGTGGAAGAGGGGGCAACAATTCGAGCAGAAGCTGGCGTATTTAAGAGGCCGCTGAAAGGCACCGGACTCCACTTCTCGAAGCCACGATCGGTCTTTGAAAAACGATTGGTCATCACCCTCACAATAGCACTGGCATCGTGATGCAGTGACTAAATGGACGAAGAGACTTCTGTAAGGGTCCCTAGGATCCTTCATGTCAATCTTGATCGAGTTCAGCTCCAACATCAAAGCATATCTCTAGATGTCTTGGGGCTAAAAAAGGAACTCAACGACGATTTCAACGAAAGATGTGAGCGGGACACCATACTGAATGTTCAACGTTTATCTATCTTTTGGGTGTATCGTCACATGGAGCTCTCTGCTGAAATCTCAATTGCGCCCAGCACGCGTGCATCAGTCAGTCCCCCAGATCCCATACAGTACTATACCACTTCGAGTACCTTCCAAGTACATTATTCCCTACTTTGATTGATCCAACTATACGTTGCTACTGATGTGTTTCATATCCTAGTATATACACTTCGATTCCCACCCCGCGCGCTCCTGTCATCGCACGCGCGCGACTACTATAACCATATATGGTATACCGACTTACTGCTTTGGATCAGATTTCGACGCGACTTCCTTTTACGGACCACGGGCGACGGGCCGGCGACTTACGCCTAGTTACCCCTATAATTACCCTTGTTGCTTAGCGCATGTGATTAGATTACATTACGCCATTACGCTGAGATATCCCCTCCTTATCTTCTTTTCCCTTCGCGCCTCGGACTGGACTTGGACACTTACTCACCGAGTTGGATACGCACTATACGAACTAGTTACAATGTAAGTATGTATAAAAGAAGGCCTCAAAAAGGGACTACTATAATACCAAGCGTTCCATTGCCTTACCTCTCTGTCGCACGCCTGCGTTGAGCGTCCACACTCTCTTTGCTCCTTCAAAGTTCTCTACTCTACTCTCCATATCAAGAGATGTGCTTCAAGATCTAGCACTACTCCTGGTTTTGTATTATTTGGACGTCTCCGAGGTCATTGGACATCTCCTAGTCGTTGGATGTCTCCGAGTTCGAGTCTGCTCATCAGCGCTCAGTGCTCAGCCAGGGTACCAAGACAACGAAATCAAACTATGTGGAAGCACTCATTAGGCTGGTATGCCGTAGCATGAAAAGAACAAGAACAATATGACTAATACAGTAGCATATGGTGAGGATGAGGATCACTCAGGTAATGCCGCGGCTCGGGTGCTGCAATTCTCTCACGGTCCACGCGGCTCAGGAGCCATGTGGAGTGGTGGGATCACGATAGTATTTCGGGAGTGATTATCTACCATCATGCATCATGCATCATCCTTCCCCCTGATCGTTCTGATGGAAGCTTCCATTTGGGTGATTCATCAACGTCGTCATTCGTGTCGCCCATGCTAATCCGCGTCCGAGGGTGGTAGCACCACCGCCATCACCACTTCGATGATTGCACCGAAAATAGGGTTGGATCACTGCGAAATTGTCGCAGCGTGCTTCAGGTGTCCGGTCGTTGACCTAGTTGTACTTGGAGACTCCTATTCCAATCAACTGAGCTCTCCTTTCTTCGTCCGTGGTGGTCGATTTTCCTTCAATTGGCGGGTGAGATGGGTGGTGCGTCACTAGTTCCTAGCCCCAGTGCTTTCTCTGATTTCCTGAAGGCTGTGGGCCTCTGCCTTTCGTTGCGTTTCCAGGCAACGCAGGCAACAGTATGTCAATATCGACCTTCGAGGCGTCAGTAGTACCAATACACCCAATGTATTTCGTCAAAAGTCATGTCCACGTATCCCAATAACCCCCCAAATCGACCCGAGCATCTGGACGAGCTTCGGGTCGCGTACTCGCGCATCCATTCGATTTCCAGCGTAGCCATGCGCTCCTGCGCTCCCATAAGATTTTCGGGGCACTCTTCGAGTTCGTCGTTCGTCTCATTATCGGTTATGCAGGCCTGTAGGCGCGATCTCCGAGGCTTCTGCCGCATCTCGTTCAACGACCTGCATTTGTTCCCACGCCGCGACCTGGCATATCAACGCATGTTGCGTTTCTACAGCGCATAGCCCATTGCATTTGTGATTGTGATGAATTCTGTTTCTCTTCTTTGATATCTTCCACTTTCTCATGGGGGAGTTTGAGGCAGAGCGCTTCGGCCAACTCGCAGGACGAAGGATTGGTTTGTGAGGTCTGTATAGGAGGCCTCAGATTGATGCAATCCATCCATTTTCGTCGTCCGGTGAACTCTCCTGCTACTCGTCTGAGCCGTCGCCGTCGTAGTCTAGTCCTGATCTCGTTTCTTCGACCAGTCTTTTGTTGTTGTCTGCAGCCACTTCGCTACCCTGTCCTTTCCGAGTCCGACGCTGATTGCTGCACATAGGGTCAGTCCTCTTCTCCTCACCCGTCCATGCCTTCGCCAGAGGACATTTACTCTCTCCGATTCCCGAGTGATCGCGATTTCGGCTGCTGCCATTTCAGAGTCGTTTATTCCCTCAAGGTTCTTCCTATCGGTGTTCCAAGGCGTAGGATCGGTCACCTCGCGTGTCGTTCTTCCAGTTCCTCCCATCCTCTCTGCCGGGGTCGTCCTCTTTCCGAGGCCATCTTCCCTCTGCGTGCGATTTCTGGCGTCAGTCTGTCAAATTCGGCGCGTCAGAATCCGACCTCTCTGTGCTTCGCAATTGTTCATGCGCTGCACTTTGCGCAAGTCGTTGCTCTGAGCCCACCTCGGCTAAAGATGTGTGTCTGTGTTCGTCTCAAATCTTGCCTTTCTTCGTCCGTGCCCTGGTCATCGAATTTCGTTCAGTCGAGCCCGGCAATCCTTTCAATTGGACATTTCATTTTCTCAATAGCCTCCAATTTTTTGCTTGTTGCCCTAGCGCGCGTAACAACCGCGTTGTAGAGTCCTGCCGGGCCCGGCGAAGAATTCCGAGGCAAAGGATGAAGCGGGGAACACGAGGGATAAGTCGAGGAGGTCGGAGGGCAGTCGGAAACGCAGCCCGCTCGCCACATATGGTACGGAAGGTGAAACAAACGCGCAGGGAGTGGGAACTGAGGGAAAACGAATGGCTATGAAAGGTCTGTGACAATAAGCGTGGATGTATCAATCAAGAGTAATCATTGCAATCCAAAGAAGTCTGAAGAAATAGTATCGTAAGGGGCAGACTGTGGCGGCACGTGTAAGCATGCCAAAATTTTGACAATTGCAACTTTCACTGATGAACTTCGAAGCATGCACAACCGCATGCAAGTGCCGCGATGCGGACAACATGCGCTTATGTAATTAAGCAACAGTGGAAATTAGTTTTCCTGATCGGGTAAAACTGTATCGCTTCAAGACAAGACGTGCTAGGACATTCACTGGTAGGCTTTCCTCCATGCTAACCTCGTGATTCAGATTATTAAATTTGGTGACACGTGTCGGGGGATCATCACCAAATGGACTTAATTGCATGCGCGGCGCGGGTACTGGCGTTTGCCAGTGTTTGGTAACAATAGAGTAGCCAAGGCATATGTTGCTGACTGTTCTGCATGCCAGCCTCGGGACTCGGTCATAGGCAAGACGCGGCGCCACGGCTTCTGGCTGGCGATCCACCTTATGCCGATTTACGGCTGCATCCACTTGCGCAAGCCACGTCATCCTACGATAACGGTGACACATGGAACTTCAAGTTCAAGTCCAAGTTGGCGCCTAGCGTACAGTTCAGTACAAATAGCGGCTTAACGAGCTGTGGACGATAAATCTTCCAATACAATCCACCTCTCTAGTCCACATACTATTCTTACTCACCAACAGCTCTGCACTATGTCACAACTCCGGGCACCTCTGCCGCCACCAATCTCCAAGCTTGCTCGTTATCGCACCTTGTCACCGCTCGCAGGTGTGCGCGTCTCGCCAATCCAGCTAGGCGCGGGGAGCATTGGAGATAAATGGCATGAATTTGGTTTGGGCTCCATGGATAAGGAGAGTTCCTTCAAACTCCTTGATGCCTACTTCGATCTCGGTGTAGGTCACTTTTTTTCCACACATCTCCCAACTAACGTGCACCGAAAAGGGAAACTTCATAGACACCGCGAATAATTAGTACGGCCTCATCGGTATGAGTGACCCTCTGCTTTCTAGCTAATATTTGAATCCAGTCAGGAAGAAACATCAGAGCAATTCATAGGCGAATGGGCTGAGAAACGAGGCATCCGAGATCAACTTGTCATTGCAACCAAGGTAAGTCCAAGTTTAGACTTGCCTCGTGCTTCATGCCTGCAGGTGGGCTCATGTTATTGACAGTATACAAGCAACTACAAGCGGAGCCAGGATCAAATCACTCACAAGGTGAATTATTCCGGAAATCACACGAAGTCTCTCCACCTCTCCGTGGAAGCATCTCTCAAGAAGCTTCGTACCTCGTATATCGATATCTTGTATGTGCACTGGTGGGATTGGACAACCTCGGTTGAAGAGATCATGAACTCCCTTCATAACTTGGTCGCGCAGGGCAAAGTGCTCTATTTGGTACGCTGATTTTCCGCTCTCCGTTCTGCCAACCACCCTACTCACATGACATGCATGACAGGGAATCTCAGACACACCAGCATGGGTCGTGTCCAAGGCGAACCAATACGCAAAGAACCACGGAAAGACACCGTTCTCAGTCTATCAGGGAAAATGGAGCGTGCTGGAGCGGTCGTTTGAACGCGATATCATTCCGATGGCGCGTGCAGAAGGACTCGCACTTGCGCCATGGGACGTCCTCGGTGGTGGGAAAATCCGGTCAGATGCAGAGGAGGCGCGCCGGCGCGAGAGTGGAGAAAAAGGCCGCACGATGTTTAAACCAGAATGGGAGCGCACGGAGGAGGAGAGAAAGGTGTGCCTCGTACTGGAGCAAATCGCAAAGGAGATTGGAGCAGAGAGTATTACTTCCGGTGCGTTAGCTCTCTCTAAGTTGGTGCCGAGGCTGCGCTGATCAGCCATGTTACCTAGTCGCGATTGCGTACGTCATGCACAAGACGCCATACGTGTTCCCGATCGTTGGTGGACGGAAAGTCGAACATCTGAAGCAGAATATCCAGGCGTTAGATATCTCCCTCTCCGTGGAACAAATCCATCGCATTGATGGTGCGAAGCCATTCGACGTTGGCTTCCCCAACAATATAATTGTACGTGCGCCCATACGACTTCCTGATACGAGTCTCACTGAATACGTTAATAGGGGGATAGCGCAGCGACGTCAGCACTTAGTCCAGCGCTGACACGGCACCATCACGACAGTGTCCCGGCACAGGGGGTGATAACGCCGGCGAGAGACTGAGACCGAAACCTAGCCTGAATCATTTTATGTACTCGAAATAGGATGGATAGGAAAGAAAATATTTTCGTCGATGGTCACAGTTAGCTCCAATAGCACAGAAAAGCTCGCATTCCAGCAATAGAATCTTGAGTTCAATTTCATCATTCGCACCATTGCTTTTTCGCTTCCATTTATATGCGCCATGTATCACTGTCCGTACATCATTCGCACGATAAGAGTCGCATGTTCACCTCCGAGTTCAAGTTGAGCTTCCTTTGGCGACAGATATCAGACTAAATTCGACCTACTAGTACTCGTAAAAACAGCTAGCCCAGATTTTCCATAGAGAATTTGGGATATCAACAGACCACCTCGAATATCTCAGCGTGCCAGAGTCTCGGCTGAGATAAGGTCCTCTGCCAATCTGTGCCTCGGAGTGAAAGAACACGGAAACTGCTTTGGACAGATGATCAACGTCTCCGAATCTCAAGGGATAAAAAAATCGGATAATTACTGTATGATAGTGCCCGAATATGCGTAATCAGAGAGCTTGTCCCCACCGTCGCTCCCCCTTTCGATGTTGAAAACAGAGAACAAAGATGCCACCGAGATAAACAGCGTCGCGTCCACAAAGTGCCTTCCGGGACAGATGCGTTTTCCAAACCCAAACGCTGATGTCAAGACGGGATCGTCTCGCAGGCTTCCGTCTGGATTCAGGAATCGCTCCGGTCTGAAGATATCTGGCTCGGGATAGAGGGAGGGGTCGTGTAAGATTGCCCTGAAAATAGGTGAAGCTAACTATGAGAGCAGAAAGGAAAATATATGTGCCTACCATGTATTCCCAATTACGACTGCGCCTGGGGGAAGATGCATAGTCCAACATCGAGAAGATTCGTTCAGAGAGGGAAACAGGACTCACCCTTGGGTATGAAGAAGCCCCCATAGATGTCGTCTTTCGTGGACGCGTGCGGGACAGCTGCCATAATAGCGAGGATGATATAGACGCGGTGCTGTTGTTCAGACGCCCTGCATGAGTAGCCATTGGGGAAAACGAACCGAGCGGAGTCACGGGACGCCATCTCAAAACCTCCTTGCACACAGCGTCGATGAATGGTAACCTGGGACGATCCTCGAAGGTTGGAAGCCGCTCTCTGCCTATTACAGAGTCGAGTTCGTGTTGGGCCTTCTTCTGTATATCAGGGTAAAGCAACATTGCCACCAAAAATGACATCATGGCCGCAACGGTCTATAAAAGGCTCCCATACATCCAGCTTTCAACGCGAGGGACGTTTAACCATCGACTTACGGTATTGGCCCCAGCTTTAAAGAATCATTTCGATTATATCTGAGTGTTATGCTATGAACTGACCTTGGTAAATCGAGGCCAGAGCACCAGCAATTGTCTCCTCTGCCTTATCTCGGTCCGATCCGCTCAGTTTCAGGCTCTCCATCTCCTGAAAGTTCTCGAGTGCAAGTGAAGGCCGCGCTGTGCCACTCAGCTTTGGCAAATTTTCCAAACTATTTGAGTACTTTTTCATCGAACGAAACGACTACTCACAATACTATCGTTTACAAACTGAATCGGCGGATATAACACTTGTTTCCCCAGCTCATTACCGACACGGGCCAATGGCTTGTAACTGAACCATGGTAGCCATTCGGGGATGTGGCGCACTGATGGATATTAATAAGCGGAAAATTAGTTTTTATGCATAAAGCGAGTGGAGACTACACACGGAGGGGAAGCTCGTTGACGAGCAAAGCACCAGGAAGTGTTCTTGGCGCCCCAAATCTGCTCATCATTTTCGCAGCCTCGAGCATTTCATCATCGCGTTGGTGTACTTCATATCCATATGTCATAGCGAGGATTAACTCCCCTTGAAAGCTAAAAACATTCGCACATCACCCAAGGGTGTATAGTGGGACAGAGAGAAACACAACCAACAGGTCGATGTGAGCCTCCCACTGCTGCGGTTTTAGCAGCAGCCGGGAAAGGAGTACACGTGCCCTCGCCTGTTCCATTTGGCGATATGAAGCGATGGCACCAGGGCGAAGGCTACGGTCAAGGATTTTGCGTCCCAGACGCCAACGTTCATCGCTTCTTGCAGATGGCAGGAACCATTGCCATCCCATCCTATTTGACGTCGGTTCAAGTTGTTAATATCACGCACGTAAGGTTTGTGCACTCACATCTCAAAGAATGTTATCGTTGGACGATCACAGTATATATCTCCATGCTTCTCGAGTAAGTCCTTAGCTGACTTGGTGGAGTTCAGCACAACAATAACTTGTCCGAAAACGTGAAAGGAAATAACATCTCCTATATATCCTATTGTAAGCAGTGTGGGTGTGGGCATGAAAGGGTAATAATGTTCACCATATTTTTCGGAAAATTGGGTGTATGTAAGCCAGGAGAACTCTTTGGGTATATGAAGGAGATTGCCGATAACAGGAAGCGGCTGCGGGCCAGGTGGGTAGGGCAACCCTCTCCGACGTTGATGGTCACGGATAATCCTGAGAGCGAGAATAAATGACAGAAGGGCCAATATATCAGCAGTGTAAAGTAGAATAGCCATAATCGCACTCAGAGGGAAAGCAGGCAGTTAAGGGTGAGTGTGAGAAGGTTGAGTCGGCGGCTGGTTCCACAGTAGTGGGTGGGACTATTTGCGCGCCTGAAATGCCTGTTAGGGCGAGCACCCTGCCCTGTGATGCGCTAACTAGGGAATGGGACATTCCTTGACGCCCATGGATTCCCGGATGGGAAAATCATACCCATGGTATTTGGGGGTATTTGTGTGAGAAATACGGAGGCAGGTAGTGACATGGTAGCCATTATTACCTGAAAACATCAGGTGTCAAGTTGCTCCAAGGGGCCGCGCTCATGACCAGTCACTTTGGTTGTGGTGTTCTTTAACTTTGACGAGGCCGTTAATTGTTGAATGTTAGACGTTGAATGTGAGAGCGCGGATCGGAATTGAGTCTCGCTTAGAGTAAGATAATGCCAGACCTCATCGTCCCATTTTAGACCACTGGCAGTAACGTTGGCATAACACTAGCGCAAAGCTAGCAAGGAATTATTAACGCTTTGAGACGCACCAACCATTTTTTCTTGCTTAGTTGATTACTGTGGACGTGTTGAGATATATTCGTCATCATGAACCTTGTCTGTAGGTAAGGCTGCACGGCTCGGATATTTGCCCCTTGCCGATTTGGACATCCGGTCTGCCGGAAATAGGGGGTGAGACAGGGGGTGGCTGAGGCACGTGCACCCGAGACAAGTTATGAGATGAGTACTATATCATTCTATATTTTCCGATCGATTACAGACATTACTTCATTTACTATATGAGTTGTTTCATTTGCATTAGCGTTACCTTGCTAACTGTGCTGGCACATGAACGTGCCACCACATCTCGACTTACATTTCCGTGCGCCTCAACGTGAGGCTGCTTCACCATGTGTTACACTCACAATTACCACTGCATCTCACTCAGCACTGCAGCTCAGTTGGCCGCAGCTTAAATACCCAAGTAGAGTAAATTGTAAACCTCAGTTCTCATGCAATCAGCGTGCGTGTACTGAGGTAAGTTTCCTTTCATAGATCATACAACCCCTGTGCTCATGGACGCAGTCAACTCTCTGCCGTCTTGTGTACAGGTAAATAAAGACTATAGTTCTCGTGCAATCAGCGCACATGTACTGAGTCAACTCTCTGCCATCTTGTGTACAGACGCCGACACGCGCGCGCCCCTTCGAACTCAATACTAATGTTACCCCTGTCAACACCGCTGCATCTCGTGTTCCCACCCCTCGTTGCCTAGTGTGCCCACTGTGCACGCTCCAGATTACCTGCGCATCGTATCAGGTTATGGGCCCTGGCCCCCGGCCCTAGGCGACATATATTACACTACACATTTACAATGCAAGTTGAAGAACAGGGGACGAAGCACACTGTCCCCAAGTTGGCTGCTGATGGCAGCAACTGGGTCATTTACCGTGATCGCATGCTCTGGGTGCTGGACACCAATTCCCTCAAAGACCATCTTCAGCACGACTCGATGCCCACGTCCTACACTGCCGCCGGCACTATAGGCAGTTTGACTCCAGAACAGCGATGGCAAAAGGAGGAGGGCACAGTAAAGCAACTTATTGGCACCACCATCCCTGACCTCGCTTTCAATCGCATTAAGGGGCACTCATCTGCAAAAGATGCTTGGGCTGCGCTGAAGAAAGTATACGAGGAGAGAACCAGGATGCTCCTGGCAGATATGATGCGCCGCTTCAGGAACAAGCGCTGTGGAGACTCAGAGAGCGTCCGCACCCATTTTGAGGAACTCTCACAGCTTTGCGAGCAGCTTGCTGCAATGGGAAAGGATATTGATGATGAAGACTATGCAGACGTCCTCATGTCCTCACTCCCAGCATCTTATGACAATGCGTGCTCATCTGTCAACGCGAGTGCACACCTCACACGATCCAAGATCACTCCAGACGCTTTCCAGGCATATATTCTCGATGAATATGAGCTGTGCGAGCTCAGGAGTGGCAAAAAGGATACTAAGGACAAAGCCTTCACTGCTGATGGCACCAAAAAGAAGCCCAAGAAAGACATAGAGTGCCACAACTGCCACAAGTGTGGGCACGTCAAGGCCGACTGCTGGGCCAAGGGTGGCAGGAAGGAAGGCCAGGGGCCAAAGAACAACAAGCAGGCAAACATCAGCGCTGCTTCAACGACAGAGGAGAAGGCGCTGGAGGCGTGGGCAGCCATTGAGGAAGACCAGATGCATATCGACCAAGCCCAGAGGACCGTCGCCGTCGCTGTAGCAGGGAGTTCCCCAGCACTGGCGAGGCAAATGTATGGAGCCGCAGAGCTCTATGACTCTGGAGCGTCGAGGCACATGTCCCCCTTCCGCGAGTGCTTCACATCCTATCAGTCCATCCTGCCGCGTGCAATCACAACCGCAGACAAGTGGACATTCTATGCCATTGGAACTGGGGACCTGCAGATTGAAGTCCCAAACGGTCAGTCCACCACATCAGTATTGCTTCGTGACGCCTTGCACGCCCCAGATATGGGGGTGACAATCGTATCAATCAACCGGATCACCCGGGCGGGGTACACAGTTTCCTTTGAAGGAGACTCCTGCAAGATTAAGAACAAGCGCGGCCACATCATTGGGACCATTCCAGCGAGCTCAAATGGCCTCTACAAAGTCGACCGTGCATATGTTGCAGCAGCGCCCGTCGAGCGTGTCAGTTTATTGGCGCTGCATCGGCACCTGGGCCACGTTGCCACCAGCACCATTCGTGTGCTCGTTAAGGGGGGTGCCATTGAGGGCGTCCAACTCATTGATGACGGGTCTGCACTTGTCTGCGACTCATGTGAGTATGCCAAGACCACACGCAAGCCTATTCGGAAGGAGAGGGAGGCCCCCCTTGCCAATGCTTTTGGCGACGAGGTACACACTGATGTGTGGGGACCTGCTCCCCTTGCCAGCCTTGGAGGGCGCAAGTACTACGTCACTTTCACTGACGACCACACATGTTACACCAGCATTAAAGTCCTACACTCAAAGGACCAGACATTCGATGCGTACAAGGCCTACGCAGCATGGGTCTTCACTCAGCATGGCATTCGGATCAAACGATTGCGCTCTGACAGAGGAGGGGAGTACACCAGCAAGGACTTCACTGCGTTCCTTCAAGGGGAAGGCACTGAGCGCCGGCTCACAACTCACGATACACCCCAGCACAATGGCATGGCTGAGGCACTTAACCGTCGACTTGTTGAGCGCGTGCGCGCACTGCTCCACCAATCTGGACTCCCAAAGACACTCTGGGCTGAGGCGCTGATGTTTGCAGTCTGGCTGAAGAACCGCACGTCGACTCGTGCACTCGGCACAGTCACGCCCTTTGAGCGCTTTTACAAATCCAAGCCGAACTTGGCTGGTGTGCCAGAGTGGGGGCAGCGTGTATAGGTGCATCACGATGGGGGCTCGAAGCTAGATGCTAGAGCAACAGTTGCGCATTGGGTGGGATACGACGCTGACAGTACACACGCCCACAGGGTCTACTGGGCCGACAAAAATTCTGTCAGCGTTGAGAGGAACATCAAATTCACCAGTGATACCATCACTGTTCCCATCAATACCCCCTCACTTGGCATGCCAACATGTCCCGTGCCTGCATCACCAGAACCACCCCCTGTGCCTGCCCCTGCATTGCCAGCGCCGCCCCCTGGAGCAGTGATTGCACCTGCACCTGCGGCACACCCCAGGTCACCTCCACGACCCCCACCTGCGACTTCTAGTGGAGAGGAGGAGAAAACTGATGAAGAAGGCACCACGCCGCCCCCGGCGCCGAAGAAGGGAAAGAAGTCCAGGGCTCTGACAGGTGCGCCAGCGACACGCCAGTCGACGCGCGACAAAAGGCCCTCAGACTATGTAAGGCGGCTGGCACGTGGAGAGGGGTCAGTGGATGGTAGCCTTTCAGTGCCAGGGAGCTTTGGAGCAGACGCAGGCGAGTCAGCTTCAGTCCTTAATGCACAAACAGACACTGGTGCGGGGGAGTATGCCTTCCACGCAGGGCTTGAAGAAGCCATGGCAGCAGCTATCAGTGACGCTGAAGGGGACCCCAAGACGCTCCAAGAAGCGCAGTCTCACGCTGACTGGCCCAGCTGGAAAGCAGCGATGGACCGCGAAATGGAGACGTTGGAGAAGGTGATGACATGGGAGCCAGTCATCCGCCCCCCAGGCAAGAACATTGTAGGGTGCAAATGGGTCTTCAGGATCAAGCGCAAGGCTGATGGGAGTGTCGAGAAATACAAGGCACGGCTCGTTGCACGCGGATTCACGCAGATCCATGGCGTGGATTACTTCGACACCTATTCACCTGTAGCCAAGCTGTCCAGCTTCCAGCTCATCCTTTCCATTGCTGCACGCCACGGTTGGGAGGTCCACGCTTTCGATTTCAATGGGGCATACTTGAATGGCGAGCTGGAGGAGGGTGAGGAGATATTCATGCAGCAGCCGCCTGTGTCACGCGGGACGGAGCGTGGCGGTTCTGTCGATGTTTCTGTCTGGCAGCCTCCTTGGCTGTTCGTTCTATTGCTATGAGGGGTAGGGCGTCTGGCCTGTCTCTGTCCTTCTGTTGTAAGTGTAGGATGATATCTGCGTCGGTGACCGTCGTCTTGGTCGTCTTCTGTGGAGTTCTAACGCCTTGTTAGAACGACTGTGGGTAGTGGCGGTGCTGGCTGCTGTCGTTCCCTATCTCCTGAAGGAGGAAGGGGATCTAGATGCGAAGGAGTCGATTTGGATACTCAAGATGAGTGTCCAAAGGAAGGGATGTCTGGAGTGCTGATACGCCTTGTATTGCACTTAGTTCGTTGGTATGCCACTAAGGTCGTGAATGGAAGGAGCTGTTCCTTCCTGCTGGGGATTCTGGTGCAGATAGGGTAGTTCTATAGAGCACTGAGAGGTCCGTTACTCAGTGACCTTCGTCTGTCTGAAGCGAAGAAAGGCAACGCCTTTCTGAGCGCTTAACGTATGTGTCGGAGTTCGAAGAGTTCCCAATCGGGACTCGGTTTACTATATATGGTAGATTAAGTGAAACGCGTCACTAAGTCGCTTAGCAGACCCTAGGGTACGTTCTAGGGCGCAAGTGGGAGGGAAAAAGGGCTGGGAAGCTTTGGATCACTCGGAGGGTTGCTCTGAGAATGTCTAAGATTCACAAGAGACCAAGCTTAAGGCTTTGGTCCCCTTCTATGAGCGTATTTATACACAAGTATCTAGGTGGAGTCATCGGCAGTCTATGACGCGTTTCAGCGGCAGTAAGGCCACGAAACTCGTCGGCATATTAGTGTAAGTAATCTAGTAATGAGCCGAGGCAACACAACAGCAGAAGGGATCGGCAGGAGTGTAATAGCGGTATGGTAAGGTAAGGAGGGGGAAGTGGTGACGACTCCGGCCGAGCTGTGGGAAATATGTACGTATAAGGCAAGTATATTAGTAAGCGTAAGCGTCCCAATAGTCCACCATGACATGATCCCCTGTTCAGAGTCTTTGCTGGTTGTGGTTGACTCTTTGGGGGCAGTGGCGGCGGTAGTGGGTGGTACTGCGACACTTTGAGCACTTCTTGACCTTGTTTTTGCGAATGGGGACTTCCTTATCTTCGAATCCCCAGTCCCCTTCCACCTTCCTGGTGCGCAGATGGAGAGGGACTCGAAACCCTTTCAGTACTTGCCTGAGGGCTTCTTGTTCTCCATTTCCCCAGGGGTTGTAATCCTGGAGACCTGTGGCCAACCTCGCATACCCATCAGCATCTTGGAGCGCTCCATACCACTCCATCATCCTGATTTTCTGGAAGGCTAGCTTGTTGTTCACCCGGGCAAGCTCTTGCTGGGTGTACATTACCTCCCTTTCCCACATCCTGTAGGCCACTAGACCTGAGAGGAACGACTCGTCCTCTTCTTCGGTGGCGACTTCGGTTACTTTTCGTGCGAAGGGCTCTCTTCCTGAAAAGATGCGCTTCTGCGCTGGTGTGAGGTATGGGCTCTTGTGTGGTACCGGGATGGGACGAAGTAAGGTGGTGAATACCTCTTCCCCTTTACGAAGAGTGGTGCTAACAAGGGGGTATTTTGGGTTGTCGAGGTGGTACTTGTGGTAGGGGGCGAAGAGGGCCCCTCCGGTAATGGTAGGGATTGCGAAGGGTTCGTTGGTGGTTTCGATCCACCCTGGTCCAGGATGGGGGTCGTCTTCCTCTGCTTGGTTCTCTCCCTGCTCTCTGTTCTCTCTCTTGTTCTCGTTGGTGGTCCAGACCCTCTCGTCCTCCTCCTCCCCCTCGTCGTAGGCGCAGGTGCGTTTGTAGTGAAGGGCTCGAAGGGCTGCGCGGATGTGATCTGTTGGAGTGTTGTCCAAGTGTACGGTGATATGTTTGTTTGTACTTCTTGGTTCTTTGTCGTCGAGGGAGAGGTCACTGGGCGAGTGGAGCTCTCGGTGAGTGGTCCAGTCGATGGCAGCGAGGAGGTCGTCGAGGTTGGCTCGAACTGGGGGTGATTCGACGGTGGAGGAGGTGGGGGTTGTGGTTGCGGGTTCAAGGGGAGGAGGAGAGGCGCTTGGGGAGCGAACCTCATAGGCATCACTATTGGTATAATTTTCAAGGTCAAGGAGAGCGAAGCGGTTGGTGGTGGTGCATAGGGGGGTGGTGCGTTCACAGGAGGTGGGGAAGGTGGACATTGTGTTGGGTTTGAGGACTGAATGGTTGCGAGTGGTGGTGAGGTTTTTGTGAGGGTGAGAGGGTGTTGTTGGTTGGTTTGTTTTGGGGGTGGAACTGTAGTAGTGATGGTTCACTGCTGTCGTTTGAAGGTAGTTCAGAGGGGGTTTTTATAGCTGGGTGGGTGATTGTGATCGGTGGAATTCACTAAGTAGTTCCGGCGCATGCAGGTCATTGCTGCTGACCCATGAATTGTCCGATGTGGGGTAGCCCTTCCATTTGACTAGGTATTGCCGTTGTCTTTTTCGGCCATGTTTCCTTTCTGCAATGATTTCCTCTACTTCGTATTCTTCTTCTCCTTCAATGGTTTCAGGTGCTGGGCGCTTGAATGGGATGCCGTACTCCATGGTTTCCATATAGGGCGATAATAGATCCACATGAAACACTGGATGTATATGCATATGTGCTGGCAAGTCGAGTTGGTAAGCGACCGGAGATATCTTTTTCTTGATACTGAAGGGTCCTAAGCGTTTCGGTTCCATCTTCTTTGATGGTGCCTTTGTCTGTATGTTTCGTGCATCTAGCCAGACTTCGTCTCCAGCCTTGAGTGTTCTGACTGGTTTCGTTATGGCAGTCTTTTTCTGTAAGGCTTGATGCGCAACTTCTCTTGCTTTGGTTAGTTCCTTGAGTCTGATATCTACCGCTGGTACTTCTTCATCTCCTTTTGTCCAAATTGCCTGAGGATTACATCCCATGATTAATTGATGGGGTGTGTAGCGCGTTCCTTCATGTTTCCATGAATTGTGAGCAAATTCCGCCACCGGAAGGTATGTAGCCCAGTTGTCTTGTCTTCCATTGACAAAGTGTCTCAGGAATGTTTCGACCCATTGATTCATACGTTCGCTTTGTCCATCAGTTCTAGGGTGAAACGCAGTACTAAGGTTTTGTTTGGTGCCTATCGCTTTGCATAAGGTTCTTGTAAATTTTCCGGTGAATCGAGGGTCTCTGTCAGATATGATACGTTTGGGAGTTCCAAACCAGGGGAAGAGGTGCTGAAGGTACAGCTGTGCCACTCCTTCTCCGGTGATTTCCTTGTTACAGGGTAAGAATTTGACGGCTTTGGAACATCCTTGATCCACGATGGTGAGGATGGTGTCATATCCTTTGGACTTTGGTAATTCTGTTATGAAGTCCATGGACACATATTGGAAAGGTCCTTCTTCTACTGGGGTGTCGAAGTGATGTAAGGGGGCTTTTGCGGTTCGGATAGTTTTATTTTCTTGGCATTTGGCGCATCCTTTGACGTATTTTTCGACAAATTCTCGAAGTTTGGGGCCATGGTAACGTCTTTTGACTAGGTCCCAGGTGTTTGAGATCCCTGGGTGGCCACCTGTGGGTGCATCATGTATTTCTTTGAGGGTTTGTTGTCGCTTTTGGTTGTCATTTGGGAGGTAAAGAGTTCGAATGAATAGGTTGTCGGGGAGGATGGTAGTTTGTTCATCATTTACCCCCTCTTCAAGGTCTTTTCTTCGTGATAGAAGGTCTGCAATGGTATTTTGTTTTCCTGGAAAGTGATGGATGATGAAGTCATAGTCTGCCAAGTAGTTCATCCATCTTGCTTGTCTGGGTGTTACTTTTCGCGCCGCTCGGAAATATTTCAGGTTGTCATGGTCCGAACGTACTTTGATTTGATGCCTTGCTCCCAGAAGGAAGTGTTTGAAGAATTTAACTGCTGATACTATTGCCAGCAGTTCTCTGTCATAGATGTCATAGTTGCGTTCCGCTTGATTGAGTGACTTTGAAAAGAACGCAACTGGGTGTTGTCCATCTTCAAATTCCTGTGTTAGGGTGGCTCCAATGGCATAGTCCGATGCATCTGTGTCTAGTGTAAATGGTTTGGTTTGATCAGCATTCCTGAGGATGGGATAGGATGTGAATTTATTCTTGAGGTATTTGAATGCTTCGTCGGCTTTTTGACTCCATTCCCATTTCTTGCTTTTCTTTGTCAGTTCATGAAGTGGTCGCGCAATTAGGGAATAATGATCAATGAAGTCTTTGTAGAAATTTCCAAAGCCTAGGAAGGCCCTAAGTTCTTTGACTGTCGTAGGGATGGGCCAATCTGTGATTCCTTTGACTTTGACTGGATCCATTTTGACGCGTCCGCTTCCTACTAGCATTCCTAGATATTCCACTTCTGTTTTGTGGAAGTCGCACTTTTCTGGTTTGAGATAGAGGTCATTTTCTTGTAATACTTTAGGACCTGATTACTTCTTTTAGTGGTCCTCCCAAGTTCCATCGGTGGCGATGAGGATGTCATCCATGTAGATGAACACATTCCCTTTGGCTAGTTGATCTCTGAAGATGAAGTCCATCATGCTTTGGAAGGTGGCAGGGGCGTTCCTCATTCCAAAGTACATTACTTTTGGTTGGAAGAAGCCTCGGTTTGTCTTAAAGGCTGCTTTATGTTGGTCTTCTGGTCGGATGAGGATGTTATTGTACCCCCAACGTACATCGAACTTGGTGAAGTGTTTCTTTCCTGCAAGTCGAGGTATTAGGTCTCTAATCAAGGGTAGGGGGTAGTTGTTTGGGATTGTCCATTCATTGAGCTTTCTATAGTCCTGGACTGGTCGCAGTTTTCCATCTTTCTTTTTGACAAAGAAGAAAGGGGAGGCGTATGGCGATTTGGAAGGTTCAATGTATTTCTTTTCTTGGTGTTCTTTTAAGAACTCTTCCAATGCCTCTTGTTCTTGGGTGATAGGGGGTAGACTTTACAGTCAAATGATGCTGGAGCGTCTGGTTTTAGATCTATAGCGTGGTCCCAAGGTTTTGATTCGGGATTCGTTGGAGGCTTCTTCACTGAAGACTTTCTTGAATGGGTGGTATTTTTCTGGTACTATTTGATCCCAGGTTTTCTTGTCTTTCTTTTCAGCTTCCTGTATCGCTAATTGTGTGGAGGTGGTGGTTTTCCGGATTTGGGAAAGCACCTTCCATTTGTGGGCATCCATGGTAGATGCCACAATGCTTCCTTCAACGGTTCCTTTCTTCCAATCTATCTTTGGTTCATTAGTGGCTAGGAACGGATATCCTAAGACGATGTTGTCAAGTCCTAAGTTGGTGACAAAGAAGGGGAATTTTTTGTGATTCCTTGATGTCGAATTTCAAGTTCTACTTTGTCAGTAATCTTTCCAGCTTGATTGATGGTTCCATCAACGTTCCTGGCGATTCTTGGTTTCTGGAGAGGTATTGTGGGGATTTGGAATTTCTTTATGAGTTTGTGGTGGATGAAATTTTCGGTGGCTCCGCTGTCCACCAGTGCTGTTGCATCGGCCCTTCTGTTCCGTAAACGTAGTATTATTTGAGTTTGTACTGATCGAATCTTGGGTACAAATACGTTATTTGTGAACAGTGCCCGAATGATGGCCGTGTCATTCAGGCGGTCGAAAAATCCACTCCTTTGGCTTGCATCGCATTCATCCATTGCACCTTCTTGTCGTCGGAGAAGGTGACCATTCTATTGACCATATCTTCAATCTCGTCCACTTCCTGAGATTCTTCTTCGGCTTCTTCCATTTCGTCGTCTTCTTCTTCTTCATAGTATTCTTCATTGCTTTGGACCATCTTGATGTAAGATGGTTTCTGGGGTGGCCTTTTCTTGGTAGGACAGTTCTTGGCCATGTGTCCTTGTTTGCTACATTCAAAGCATCGTCCTTCTTCTCTGTGTTTCTTCTTGGCTTCGTCTGTGTCTGCTTTCCTGATGGTATCTACTTGCATAGGAGTACCATTGGTGTAAGGGCGTCTTTGGGTGAACTGGGGTTTAGGGGGTGTGGCAGCATGGCGGGGTGGTGGTCTTTTAGGTCCCCAGTTTGGCATAGGCCATTTCCCTTCTCCAAAGATCAGGTTTTCTTGCTCCTGTACTTTGGATTCTTTCTGGACCGCCTGGACATATTCATCAAAGGTGGTTAGTCCAGGGTGCATTCTGAGCGTTCGTCGCCCTAAGCCGGAGGGTAGTCCTTGTAAGAACATTTGTAGTGTTCCTGGAGCGTCAAGGGCATATCCAGCTTTAGTGGCTAGGTTTCTGAACTGAGCTATATATCCATCTAGGTCTCCTTGTTTCATTCTGAGTTGTTGAAGCATGGTGGTGGCTTTGGTAACTTTGTGGATATCGGTGAAAGCAGCAGTAAAAGCTGTTTCGAATTCGGCCCAGTGGACTTCGTCTTGCATAGGTACATTGTTGGTGTGGAGCTGATTACTGAGGTGATCGACTCGTTGGTAGACCCAATCATCGACTAGGGGTCCTCTGATGTAGGACAAAGCTAAGGCTGCTCGCTTGTATGGGATGTTCATTGTTTCATTGTCTTCATTGAGCAGCCTGTATAGTTTGAATTCTTTCAGGAACTTGTCGCTTCGACTTCTGTCTCCTGTGTATATGTCTGGTGGTGTGCCATTCCACTTGCCATTGCCGGGTGGATGGGCAGCTTGTGCTCCTGCTTGTTGTGGACCTGGGGGTGGTCCTCCTGCGGGTGGTTGAGGTTGTTGAGGTTGTTGAGGTGGTACGTTGGCCATAAAGACTTGTATGGGTGGTTGTGGCGGTGGTGGGTCTGGTTGTTGGTCTGCTGGGGTTATTTGGATTTGTGGCCCGATGTGATAGATGGCTAGAAGGTTAACTTGTTCTTCTAGGTGTTCAACGTCTTCTGGGAGGGGTGGTTCTTGTTCTGGGGGTTGTGGAGCTTCGATTTGCTCGTGGTGTGCTGGGGTTACTTCGTGGTATGTAGGGGGGTCGGCTTCTTCTGGTGTGTGAGGTCTGTCTTCAGATCCTTCACTGGTTGTATGTTCGGTTCCGCTTCTTCTTCGGAGGAATCTTGTGCTTCCCTTTGTGGTTCTCTAGGGGAGTGGAGGTCGGTGGATGTGTGCGAGGGGTGTGTGTTTCTGGCGCTGTGGCTTCTAGTTCTGCTG
Organism: Russula compacta; assembly: GCA_022376555.1. NCBI lineage: Eukaryota > Fungi > Basidiomycota > Agaricomycetes > Russulales > Russulaceae > Russula > Russula compacta. The sequence goes on from WTXH01000174.1 coordinate 39,362, forward strand.
GAGCTACTGCCGGGGTTAATGTGACTCTCTGGGCCTGGTAATTGGGGTGGTAGGGATCGTCTACTGGTGGGTATCCTGTTCCTGCTCCTCCGTGTTCGATTCGGTCTTGGTCGTATGCCCAAAGAACGCCGTTTTCGTCTCTGGTAAGGGTGTACCAGTATCCACTGATGAATTCAACTGGATATCGTCTGATTGCACTAGTATTTTCGCTGGGGACGTCAAGGGTGTATCCTCGATATGTTCCTTGGACTGTCCAATAGATATTTGGTCCGGTGATGTATCTGGGAGGTTTGGTTCTGTTCTTCTTTCGATGCGAACCCTTGTGCTTCCTTCCCAAGCTTTTGGGTAGACAAGTGGTTCTCTTCGGAATTCTTCCGTGTTGACTGATAAGCTTGGTCTAATGTCACGCGGGACGGAGCGTGGCGGTTCTGTCGATGTTTCTGTCTGGCAGCCTCCTTGGCTGTTCGTTCTATTGCTATGAGGGGTAGGGCGTCTGGCCTGTCTCTGTCCTTCTGTTGTAAGTGTAGGATGATATCTGCGTCGGTGACCGTCGTCTTGGTCGTCTTCTGTGGAGTTCTAACGCCTTGTTAGAACGGCTGTGGGTAGTGGCGGTGCTGGCTGCTGTCGTTCCCTATCTCCTGAAGGAGGAAGGGGATCTAGATGCGAAGGAGTCGATTTGGATACTCAAGATGAGTGTCCAAAGGAAGGGATGTCTGGAGTGCTGATACGCCTTGTATTGCACTTAGTTCGTTGGTATGCCACTAAGGTCGTGAATGGAAGGAGCTGCTCCTTCCTGCTGGGGATTCTGGTGCAGATAGGGTAGTTCTATAGAGCACTGAGAGGTCCGTTACTCAGTGACCTTCGTCTGTCTGAAGCGAAGAAAGGCAACGCCTTTCTGAGCGCTTAACGTATGTGTCGGAGTTCGAAGAGTTCCCAATCGGGACTCGGTTTACTATATATGGTAGATTAAGTGAAACGCGTCACTAAGTCGCTTAGCAGACCCTAGGGTACGTTCTAGGGCGCAAGTGGGAGGGAAAAAGGGCTGGGAAGCTTTGGATCACTCGGAGGGTTGCTCTGAGAATGTCTAGATTCACAAGAGACCAAGCTTAAGGCTTTGGTCCCCTTCTATGAGCGTATTTATACACAAGTATCTAGGTGGAGTCATCGGCAGTCTATGACGCGTTTCAGCGGCAGTAAGGCCACGAAACTCGTCGGCATATTAGTGTAAGTAATCTAGTAATGAGCCGAGGCAACACAACAGCAGAAGGGATCGGCAGGAGTGTAATAGCGGTATGGTAAGGTAAGGAGGGGGAAGTGGTGACGACTCCGGCCGAGCTGTGGGAAATATGTACGTATAAGGCAAGTATATTAGTAAGCGTAAGCGTCCCAATAGTCCACCATGACAGCCTGGGTACGAGTTTGGGGGCAAGGAGTGGGTCCTGAGGCTACTTAAGGCACTCTATGGCTTGAAGCAAGCGGGCAGGCGATGGTATGAAGTCCTGGTCCGCGTACTCAAGGAGCTTGGCTTCACTGTTAGCACTGCCAACCCCGGAGTGTTCTACGCCCGCTTAGGCAAAGACACTCTTATCCTTGCTGTGCACGTCGACGACTGCCTCATAACCAGCAGCTGTGCCAAACAAATCATTGAGTACAAGGACAAGCTCAACGCCCACTACCCCCTGACTGATCTGGGACCCGTCAACTGGCTACTTGGCATTAAGATCACACGCGATCTCAGTGCAGGCACAATATCATTGTCCCAGTCATCCTACATCGATTCCATTATCACCTGCTTCGCACTGACTGATGCCAAGCCATACGACACTCCAATGACCCCATCCGCGTCCTACTCCAAGAACGACTCTCCAGCCTCGCAGCAAGATGCTGCACGCATGTGCAAGGTGCCATACAGGGAGGCTATTGGGAGCCTCATGTACGCTTCTGTTGCCACGCACCCAGACATAACCTTCGCAGTGTCGACACTCTCTCAGTTCCTAGAGAATCCAGGGGAGGCACACTGGGAGGCTGTAAAGCGTGTCTTCAGGTATCTGTCCAGCACACGGCACTATGCACTAACCTACGGGGGAGAGAAACATGACTTGGTGGGGTACACAGATGCTGACGGAGCGTCCCAGGACCACCGCCGAGCCATATCCGGCCATGCATTCCTCATTGATGGCAGCACGATCTCATGGAGCTCACGCAAGCAAGAACTAGTCACTCTGTCCACTGCAGAGGCAGAATACGTAGCTGCGATGCACGCGGTCAAAGAATGCATCTGGCTGCGTCGGCTCACCAACGAACTATTCCCCTCCATGCTTTCCAAAACTACACTATATTGTGACAACCAGGCAGCCCTTAAATTGGCTACAGACGACAACTACCACGCCCGGACGAAGCACATCGACATCCGCTTCCACTTCATCCGTCAGGTCGTGGCCGATGGTGCAATCGACATCAAGTATTGCCCAACCGATGACATGACAGCAGACATACTCACAAAAGCGCTCCCACGCTGGAAGGTGGCCTGCCACATCTTGGGCCTTGGGCTGCGTCACGCCTCCGGGGGAGTGCCAGAAATAGGGGGTGAGACAGGGGGTGGCTGAGGCACATGCACCCGAGACAAGTTATGAGATGAGTACTATATCATTCTATATTTTCCGATCGATTACAGACATTACTTCATTTACTATATGAGTTGTTTCATTTGCATTAGCGTTACCTTGCTAACTGTGCTGGCACATGAACGTGCCACCACATCTCGACTTACATTTCCGTGCACCTCAACGTGAGGCTGCTTTACCATGTGTTACACTCACAATTACCACTGCATCTCACTCAGCGCTGCAGCTCAGTTGGCCGCAGCTTAAATACCCGAGTAGAGTAAATTGTAAACCTCAGTTCTCGTGCAATCAGCGCACGTGTACTGAGGTAAGTTTCCTTTCATAGATCATACAACCCCTGTGCTCATGGACGCAGTCAACTCTCTGCCGTCTTGTGTACAGGTAAATAAAGACTATAGTTCTCGTGCAATCAGCGTGCGTGTACTGAGTCAACTCTCTGCCATCTTGTGTACAGACGCCGACACGCGCGCGCCCCTTCAAACTCAATACTAACGTTACCCCTGTCAACACCGCTGCATCTCGTGTTCCCACCCCTCGTTGCCTAGTGTGCCCACTGTGCACGCTCCAGATTACCTGCGCATCGTATCATGATGCATCTTCACAAAATGGAGACAACACACGGAAAGGAATATCATTGACGAGCAAAGCACCAGGAAGTATCTTTGGCACTCCAAACTCACTCATCCTTTTCGAAGCCTCGACCATCTTATCATCGCGATGAAGCACTTCGTATCCATATGTCATGGCGAGAACTAACTCCCCTTGAAATCTAAATATTTCCCATATAATTCAAGAGTATGCAGTGAATCAGGAAGAAGCACTACCAACAGCTCGACGTGGGCTTCCCACTGCTGCGGGCTCAGCAGTAGTCGGGAAAGGAGTACATGCGCCCTCGCCTGTTGCATTTGATGATATGAAGCGGTAGCACTCGGGCGAAGGCCACGGTCAAGGATCCTGCGTCCAAGACGCCAGGGGCGGTCATTGCTGCTTGCGCTAGGTAAAAACCACTGCCAATCCATCCTGATTGATGTAGGTTCAAATGACGCCTGTGCACACGAGAGTTATGCACTCACATCCTAAGAATTGGTAGCATAGGGCGGTCACAGTATACATCTCCACGCTTTTCAAGTAAATCTTTGGCGGCCTTGGTGGAGTTCAACACAACAATCACTTGTCCGAAAACATGGAAGGAAATAACATCTCCTATATATCTCGTTAGTCTCGGATAGCCCTGAGAGCGAGAATAAATGATAGAAGAACCAATATATCAACAACAGATAGAAGAAAAGACATGATCGCACCCAGAGGGAAAGGAGGTATGTCAAGGGTGAGTGGGAGAATGTTGAGTGGGGTTACTTCACACACTTATATTACATGTTCCTGCCACTATTAGCAGGAAGTATAGCAGGCACCGGAGCAAACCAATGCGGGTTGAGAGTCCTGGCGGCCCCCTGAAAATGCCTGTTAGAGCCGAGTACCAGACCGCCTTGGGAGGCCGCACAATGTATCTTGACGCGATGGGAAAGTCATACCAAATTACCAATAGAGTTTGCGTAGAGTACCTAATGTGGAAAGTGAAAGTCGTTCTAACCAGACTAAGTAGCAGGGAGTGACATGGTTGCCTTACTTTGCCTTACTCGTGTCTCCCAATGACGCCCAGGGTAGGTGTAGACTGAGTACTGACGCGCGAAAACTGCACACATCAGGGCAGTTACAAAAGCTCTCGTCGGCTCAGGATCACGATGCCAGTGGAGAAAGGGAAACGCGCAGTAGCGTGGGTTGCAAATGACCGGACCTCAACAAGACAAATTGTGCAACCACCGGCACTCCACCATACCATCAGCCTCATGTCAGGGGGGGTATAGTCATTGTAAAAACAGCGGAGCATGGGATAATACAGATGGTTTGAATAGCTCAGCGTGCCAAGGCCTCAGCGACGATAAGTTTCTCTGCCCTTTTATCCCTTGGGATGATAGAGCAGTGGAAAGGGCCTGGACGGCTAAAGGGAGAACAATTAGCAGTGAGCTCTCCGAGTCTCTCGTTACTGTACCTTACGCCAGTGCCTAGATATGGATACATATCAGGCCCACCATCCGAGTTGTTGCGCTTCTCTATGTTAAAAACGGAAAGCAAAGAGGCAACAATAATGAATATCGTTGCATCGGCGAGGTGTCTCCCAGGGCAGATACGTTTTCCAAACCCATATGCTGATGCCAACACTGGATCATCACGCAAGCTCCCATCTGGGTTGAGGAACCGTTCCGGTTTGAAGGCATCTGGCTCTGGGTACAAGGCCGGGTCATGTAAGATCGCCCTACAAGTAATTGAAGCAAAGCGTCGAAAGGAATACGGAAGATATCGCACCATGCATTCCCTACTACCAGCGCACCTGAAAATACGGATTAGCCATCAGTGAAGGAGATATGTATGCTAAAATAACCAGCCCTTGGGTATAAAGAAGCCCTTGTAGACGTTATCTTCTGTAGCGGCGTGGGGTATGGCTGTGGATCATGATATCATTTCCGTGGAGATCGCCTGGTAGTAAACTCACAGATGGGTACGACAGGCCTCCACCTCAGAACTTCCTTGCATACAGCATCGACAAAAGGCAACCTTGGACGGTCTTCAAATGTTGGGAGTCGTTCTCTTCCTGTGACGTTATCGAGTTCTTCCTGTGCCATCTTCTGTATATCTGGATGGAGTAAAACTGCTACGAAGAACGACATAATGAAAGACACTGTCTAAAACCAAGGGCTTAAGATGTATGGCATACCCACAGATATCTGCCTAGACACGTACTGTCTCAGTCCCACCTAAGAAGTGTTTCATCAACTAGGTCTCGAGTATTAATAGACTACTCACCTGGATACATCGAAGCCAGAGCTGCAGCAATTACGCTCTCTGTCTTTTCACGTTCTGGTCCCACCAGTTTCTCCGCCTCTTGCAGATTCTCGAGAGCTAGCGACGGTTGAGCAGTGTTGTTGAGCTACAGAAGAGTGAACCCTCATGAATGCTCGAACCTCGAGCACTCCCTTACTATGCTTTCTCTGACGAATGCGATTGGCCCATGCAAAACATCATATCCAATATCCTGACCATAACGAATAAGTGGCTGGTAGCTCAACCAAGACAGCCATTCAGGAATGTATTGTACTAAAGTGAACTGTTGTGAGCAGAATGTACTCAATATCAGGGGTGTCACTCACGGAATGGGACATCATTAACAAGTACAGCACCTGGGAAGGCCGTTTCAGCTGCAACCTCTACCAGTTTTCTGGCAGCGAGGACGCTTCGGTCATTGCGATCTTCCACCTCGTAGCCATACCCCATGGCTAAGATTAGATCTCCTGACACGCTGCATAGTTGAGAAGACACTTAGTGCAACCCAGTGGGACTGGTAAAAATACCACAAACGACTCGAGGTGGGCCTCCCACTGATCCGAGTTGGTCAACAGCTTGGTAAGGAGAACATGTACTTTTGTTTGCTGCATAGGACGATACGCCGTTATTGCCTTTGGTCGAAGGCCACGGTCAAGCAGCTTGCGTGACTGACGCCAAAACTCTCCCTCTCTTGCGAAGGGCACGACCCATCCCCACTTCATCCTGAACGCTATCAGATGCCACTGCAAAACAATCGACTCGAAATCACGTACATCTCCAAGATCGGAATCACAGGACGATCAGAGTAGATGTCACCACGCTTTTCGAGGAGATCTTTGGTGGCTTTGATGGAATTCAAGACAACGATTACTTGGCCAAAGACGTGGAAGGACAATATATCCCCTGCCAACCCCTCCGTCAGGACTCATCTTACCAGAGAGTGATTCATACCATGCTTCTTTGACAGTTGAGTGTATAAGAGCCAGGAGAACTCCTTTGGGATATCAAAGAGATTGCCGACTAAAGGAAGTGGTCGCGGTCCAGGAGGGTAAGGGAGTCCCCCTCTCCTTTGATAGTCACGGATAGCCAAGAATGCAGCAAGAGAAGACACGAGAACAAGAAAATCAACCGTCAACATAAGGTAAACCATGATCAGTCAGAGTCGAAGTGGGGTGTCGAGGCCAGCCGATAGTAGTTTTATATACAGCACGCGACGTTAGTCATCAATCGACTTGTGTGGCAATACTAAGGCTCAAACATTTTCTGATCAGGGAAGTGAAAGTGCAATTTTTTCGTCTAGGTGACAGACTTGTGTGAGATGAGATAAGGAAGACGTGTACAGTATCATGGGCTTGATAGTGGGCGTAATGTCCTCCTCGGCAATCGGCAACGTGTTGCAAACCTTTAGGGTTAGTGTAAGGGAGTAAGGGACGCGCGTGATGTTGACTGTACTATCTTAGCACCATAGATGACAGCGTCTGATGGGTAGGTCACGGCTGTCCGACGTGTGGTGCAAAATATGACGTCCTTTGACCCTATCTGATAAGGTCAATTTCAGAATCTGCACATTATAAGTACTGTAATTACGTTTTATGAATATATTTAATGTCTCAGCATGCATGCCTTGCACCTTTGCAGCCTTTCAAGCAGAACAGTCACTATTGCCTATATATCCTATTGCCTCCTGAATTTGGCCTTCATATGCTGGGTCATTACTGTTGAAATTGAGCTTGCACACTCATCTTAGTTTCACACCTAACTTAGCAACATACTATATTATTTTATGACAGTACATACACTTAAGTAGTATAAAGTGTCAATAGTTAGAGTCTGGGAAGGGCTGTGTATTTGCCCACTCCCAACCAGCAATCCCATTTGTTTTCCCCATGTGTGTACAACCTGTTTTTCCAACAATTACTGCATTGATCACTGTGCTTAGTCATGCTCTGGGTAGATGTCCATGTGGCAGGCATGGCATGGTGGTTGCATGTGGCATGGTAGATGCATGTGCTGCCAACAGTGCTGACACACTGATGTTTCAGCCACTCTGAGTGCAAATGAAATCAAACACTGAAGTGGCACTGGTCAGCACATGTGACAAGAGGCACTCTTTCATCCTTACAACAGAGGGCATTTAATAAAAATGTTTGGAATTTGTTAATATAGTGTATTGGATATACAATACAAAATTTGGTAGGGACAGGACAAAAAGTGGATGAGATAATTGAGGTGTCCAAAAGGTGGTGCTGTCTGATGTGTGGTGCTAAGATAGTAGAGACAAAGATAGTAGGGACAACAGCAGCCTTTGAATTTTCGCATCAGATTCACATGGGCATGACGGACCAACGCTTTGGCTCGCCCCTTAGATTGCAAAATTAACTAAAATATATACCGAAAATAATTATTAAAACAAAACCCAAATTGTGGAAAACAAATTGTGCCTAGGATGCGAAGGGAAGGGACACGGCGTGTTTCCAACACTCATCAACGATGATGATGCGATGCCATCTGCTGCCCGGGTCCATTGGCCCCGCGCCCTTGAAACGACTGAGTGCTCGCCTGCCAAGCTCTGCCTTTATTCAGACATTTTCAGGAACCAAGCACAGGAACCAGCCCCCCGGGGAGCACCCAATACTGTAAGTCCCCTGAAAGATGTTGAGGTGATCCTGCACCTCCGTTGACAGTCCGTTAGTAACGCCTCGCGAACGCGCGTGACCTTTCGACCTTTCGCAGCCCCCTCATGGGTTTACCTCACGGCGCGCGTGCAATACTATGTGGTGCGCCCTCATGGGTCTCTTTGGCACAGATACGACACTATCCGACGCGCCCCCATGAATCCGCTTCGCGGCACGCGCGCAACACCATTCAGCGTGCCCTTGTAGGTCTACCTCGCGGCGCGTGTGCAACACCACCTGGCGCGCCCTTGTGGCTCTGCCTATGCGCGCGGCCTCCTCTCAACTTCCAAAGCCCCAGGTTGCTGTGAGGTGGCTGGCTCCAGATCTGTCGCAGTCTCTAGCGGGGGCAAGCGCCTCCCGAGCGCGGGGCAAGCGCCCGGGTGGTGACGGCAGGAGACCATGCAGGTGAAGAGGCGGACAGCGGAGGTGGTGCCACGCATTCGCCGCCAGGCAGACATAAGGGCATCATGTGATGTTCCACGCATTGTGGGTGCTGTGCGCGTGCAACGTCACCCGATGCGTCCTCATTGGCCCGCCTCGCGAGTGCGTACGGCACCCTTGTCGGCCTCGCTGCCCGCGCGACACACCTGACGCACCCCCGTAGGCTAGCCTCTGTGCACACGCGGATATATATGGTGCCCTTTATGGGTCTGGCCCGCAGTGCACACGACACCACCCAGCGCGTGTACGCGAGCGTACACTACCTGCCTGCAGTGCACACGAGGATGCAATCCTCTGCCCATCCCGCCCCCATAGCCCGCCTCGCGCGCGCACACAACATCCCACAGCGCTCTCGTGTCCATGCCATGATTGAGTAATAATCTGGTGGTATGCATGGTGACACAACACACAACACAACACGCCGTGGTGGACAACCCGCAGCAAATGCGTATGGGCGTGCCCGCGCGCCCATCTCCGTCGTGCCCCCCCTCCGTCGGCCGCTGTGCCCCCGAGTGCCTGCGCAGTCTCCATCGTGCCCCCGCCCCTGCCACTGCACCTCCATCCACTACCACACTTTGCTTTGTGTTCACGCCTGCGCCCTGTCTCAGCCTCAGAATTTGCTTGTACTGTACTTTATTTTGACATGGCTTGAAAAATGACTTGGAAAAAATGAAAGCAATGGAGTTAAAAATAAATCCATTGTTGTAGTAAACAACTTATTAAATAAAGTTTATTCTACATTTTGTTTTGAGATATAACACTTAGGCCCTGGACAGCACTGGGAAAATCCCAGGAAAATCCTCAAATGGTTTGCTTTGGGGTTTTCCGGAGATCATGTGCATGACAGGGGTGTCCATTTGTGACATCACACAATCATTTTGGCAAAACAAAAATGTGTGATGCGTGATGTGTGATGCATGATGCATGTGACTGTGAGCTCACCTCTCAGTTGTCATCATGGTCAGTGGTGGAGTTGCAAATTTGGAGTTGCAAATGTCTTCCTGCCATTCCCCTTTCTTGCTGTGGTGTGCATTTGCATGATGATAGTCAAGAGAAACACAAGGAACTCCTGGGAATCTGAGAATTCCCATTCCCACCCATCAGCCATCACATACATTAGGTCACATGCATCACACACCATGCATCACACATCACACATCATGCATCACACATTTTTGTTTTGCCAAAATGATTGTGTGATGTCACAAATGGACACCCCTGTCACGCATGTGATCTCCAGAAAACCCCAAAGCAAACCATTTGAGGATTTTCCTGGGATTTTCCCAGTGCTGTCCAGGGCCTTATTGTTTGAAATGTAAATGTGCAGAAAGTGCCAGTTGGTGTAATTCTGCAACTAACCCTGTGACTTTCACATGAGGAATTGAGCTTTGCATCTCAGTTGCAACTGAAGGACATTTTCCCAGAATGTGGCCAAGTCATGCACTCACAAAGATAGTTATGTAACAGAGTCTCATATTCAAATAACAAATTATATTATATTATATCATCTCTTATATACATCACTAAGCTACATGTGACAAGAATAAGTTGAAAAATTAGGATAATATGGGGTGAATGAATTGAGATACTATTGGTGTCACCAGTGATAGCAGTGACACATTAGACTTTGTCAGTAATGTCATTACTGAAGGTTTCAGGAAGAGACTCAGCAGACGCCTCTGTCAGTGCAGGCAGGAAGTAACTTGTACAACTGTCAAGTGACTCGTTGACAGTACTAGAGTCTGGATCCACCCCCGGTCCATTGGGTGGTTGTGAGATGCAAAGGGCTATGCAGATGAGACCAAGGAGAGTGGAACAAGCCATGGCTACTCCTCTAGAGATGATAGGAACAAGTCACTACTCCTATTTGACAGGAGACTTGACTTAGAGTCTCATCTTGATGCACGCACACACATTTATACTAGTGTACATGTTTCTACTTCAACTGCTACCTAGGATCTGGCCGTTTTCCAACCATTCAGCTAACTAAGATGCCTTACTAAGGCTGACTGAGGCTGACACACTCACTGACTACAAGTCCAACCTGTATCACTAATCCCCAGGCTTAGACAGGCCTACCATGCCTGGGGGTCAAATGCTCTCACTTAATTGCCATCAGTGGTTCTCTTGCCCCGTGCAAGCTGCCCTGTGACATTACCCTCACTCTAGAAGCAAGCCGCACTGCAGCATGAACTGTGCGGAATGGACAAGAACTTACAGTTGGCGTCCCCTCTGAGAATGGGCCTGTTCTGCAGCTTGTGGAAGAGAGCAAAGCTCTCATATTTGTGGGACACAATGAGGTGGCAGCAGATCTGCTCCACCTGGTATCGGAGGGAGTTGATGTGAGCTTGAAGCTCTCAGATTTCAATGTGGAGGCCTGTGAGATCAGTGACTGTTTCATAATACCGCTGGAACTCAGCAGCGGTACCCCAGTCTTCTCCAGGTTCTTGGGCATAACGCAGCATGGTGTCGTACATGTTTGGGTTGGTGAGGGCTTCGAAAAACCAGTGAGGGTATTCACCCTCTTCGACGAGTGTGCTCCAGTTGGGGATGAAGAGCTTGTGTTTGTAGATGGCCTCCCCTTTTCTGGATGTGCCAAGACAGTACTGACCCACTTGTTTAATATAGGTTGCGAGAGTGTGGATCGTGTGAGTGCCATCAGTGATGGGAATGAAGAAATTGGGCACTTGCCCTTCATTCTCTTCATACCCTTTGGGTACCCCCAAATCCTCCTTGTTGGCTGTGAGCTGATCATCCCTCCAGTGCTTGTATGTGGCTTCCAACTGAGCCGCATTCGCCTCATGCTCTGCTAGAGCATCTGATCATCCCTTGAGTACAGCAAGCTGGTGTCATGCTAGGACGTCACATGTCTTAGTGTGAGGGTTCGAGTTTGGTTTGGTTTGGGTCAGAGTTTGGATGCCTTGTCCAAGTCTGGTTTCTGGTATGGTTCAAGTTTCAGAGTTCTGTCCTTAGAACTTGTATGGTTGTGGGTTCTGAATGGTGTGTAGCGGCACCGGCTGTTCTGTTATCACTTTTAGGAAGTGATGTCTGGAGGTGCAATGACATCTTGTATTGCACTTAGTTCATTGATGTTTATGCTAAGGTCGTGAATGGAAGGGGTTCTGGTGTCTTGTAGGAGTGGCTCCTGGTTGCTACTGGTGTCACAGAGCGGCTTGCATGAGGGCAAGAGAACCGCTGATAACATGTGAGGACGATGTTTGACCCCCAGGTGTGGTAGGCCTGTCTGGGCCTGGGGTTGGTAATACAGGTCAGACTTGTAGTCAGCGTGTATGTCAGAGCTTTGTCAGCCCTCAGTCAGCAAAGTAGTCAGCCATATGGCTGGAACATGGCCGGATAGTAGCAGTAGTCAGCATGTACCATTAGTATTTGTATGCATGCACATGCAGAGATGAGACTCTAAGTTGAGTCTCCTTGTCCAATAGGAGTAGTGACCATCGTTCTATTGCCTCTAGGAGAAGCCATGGCTTGTTTAGCTCTCTTAGGGTTCCTGTGCTTCATCTTCTGTGTACCTTGTATTGCTGGTACCCCAAACGTTCAATCAAGTTCTGATACAATCAATGAGTCACTTGACAGCAGCACTAGCTACTATCCACCAGGAGTAGTGGACGCATTGGCTGAGTCCCCAGCAATCTCTCTCAGTACGTCAGGTACTGACAATGTCTAAGTGTCACTGCTTGTGCCAGTGACATTAGACTTGACTTCTTTTATCACCACAGCCCCAGAAGAGAGGCAATATATCCAACTTCCCATCAACCAGGAATGAGCTTTGCAAAACACTGCTGTCTATTAGGAAGACCAAACCTTTCCCTTTCATGCGTACACTATTTGAGTAGGAGGAACACAAATCAGAGCGGTCTATCTGCAGAATTGACATTGGTATACCCTCAACTGGGGAAACAAAGGAGAGTCCCCATTTCTCAACTGCAGAGCACAATGTATTGACCAATACAATGGGTTGCATGAAGGAGAAGCAGTAAACACATACAAAGAAGCCCCTACTGTCACTAATTGGGAAGAAGGCTCCAAAAGCAAAGAAGAGGAAGACTCCCTTGACCAACAAATCCGCAACTCACCCATTAACCTATCAGCAGCTATCACCGCCCTTGCAGACCTATCAATAACAACTGACCCTACTACAACCACCACTATGTCAACTGCAGCAACCGCTGTAACAACAACTCAAGCAGGAGGAAGAACTGGACCACCAATGGGAGGTGGGGGCACACCAGGAGGCAGACCCCCAGGTGGAGGTGGAGGCACACCAGGAGGGGGACAGCCACAGCAACTGATCCAAGCAGACAACAAACCAATGGGAGCTCTGCCAACAATCTTCGAAGGAGACTGAACCAAAGCTGAAAGCTTCCTGCGAGAACTCCGAGCATACTTTCTTGTTAACCATAACATCCCGTCACTAGCCTCCTTCATCAAACGAGTAGCCATCACCCTCACCTGTATCAAAGGAGCAGAAGTTAACCAATGGATGGAGCAACAACTAGACTGGCTTGGAACGCTCCAGCCAGCAGACGATGTACATGCAGTATGGACGATGTTCATCCACAACTTCAAGACTCACTTCCTTGACTCGCAAAAGGTGCAAAAGGCACACATCAAGCTGCAGGAGTTAAAAATGAGATGGCTAGAAATAGATGAGTACATCTCCATGTTCGAAAGTGTAGCACATGAAGCTGGCTACAACCCAGTGGATCAGAACACGATGCAGCTATTCCTGCAAGGACTGCCACGCAGTGTAGGGCAAAAGGTGCTAGAAGACACAAACATCAACACCTATGACCAAATGAAAGCCAAAGCCATCAATGTAACAGTGTCACAACGGATCATCAATGCTTTATACACGCACCCAAACAACAATGCTAGATGTACCCCCTTCCAAAGCAACTGGCAGTATCGCGCTCAGCGACCACAAAACCCCCAGACACCACAACAAGGATTCAGACAAACTCCCTATAACTCCACCACCACACCCTAAGCATGGAATAACCAACCAGTGCCTATGGATGTAGATCGAGCAAGAGCACCAAGAGGGAACTGGCGAGGACAAAGAGGGGGACAGTCCAGAGGAAATGTTGTGAGAGCAGACGATAACAGAGCCCAGCAAGGGGCTCAAGGTGCGTGCTTTACCTGCGGACAACAGGGACACTTTGCTTGTGCATGTCCTACCAAACAGCATTGCTCCAATACATGCACCGCCCAACTCATCGACTGGTCACCAGAAGACAATGAAAGCAAACCCATCACCTTGAAAGTGGATCACCTCCACCAACAACTCGAAATGCTCTCCTAAGAAGATCAGGAAGAGCTGATGAACTGCCTGGGAGCAAAGGAAGGAAATTTTTCGGAGGCCTAATCCATATGGCCTGGATTAGGAGGACTGGATCAGATAGGATGTACCTTTCAATATGAAAATCTATGCAGCTATGTTTGTTCATCCATCTATCTGAGAAGAGGGCCGAAACAATTGCACTCCTAGACTCAGGAGCAACTGAAAACTTCATCAACATGCAATATGTGAAAGAGATGCGCTTCCCTATAAAACAATTAGAAAGACCCAGACCAGTCTATAATGTCAATGGAACAAGGAATAAGAATGGAGACATAGAACATTATACCAACTTAAAGATGCAAACAGGGAGTCAACAGACCTGGCTACGATTCTTCCTTACCAATCTAGGAGACCAAAAGATCATTTTAGGCTATCCATGGTCCACTGCCACGCAACCCAAGATTGATTGGGCAAGAGGGTGGCTTGAGAGTGATCAATTACCCCTCATCCTTTGTACCAAACTAGCGACCCAAGTACAAATAGGAAAATGCAGAACTACGCCATGAGGCCATATGGCACCTATACAATGGATCAACGACATCTACGACACCCTTCATGCAGCCAGAATCGTCATCCCTGAAATGAAAGGAAAAGGACAAACATTAGCGTCAAAACTAGCAGAAGAAGCAGGGTCACATAAGGGAAGTGGCAAAATCCCAACCAAATACCAAAGGCATGCTCATACTTTTAGCGAAGAAGCCATGCAATGATTCCCTGAACCACACATCTGGGATCATGCAATCAAACTGAAACCAGAAGCACCGTAATTGATACCAGGCAAAGTATACCAACTCACACAAGATGAGCAAAAGGCGCTACTAGAATTTGTCAAGGAGCAACAAACGAAGGGGTACATATGCCCCTCGAAAAGCCCTTATGCCGCACCCTTCTTCTTCATCAAGAAAAAGGATGGAAAACTATGCCCAGTACAAGACTATCATTGCCTAAATGAGTGGACCATTTGCAACTGCTACCCCCTTCCCTTAATCCCAGAACTAATAGCGAAGGTCCAAGGAGCAAAACTCTTTACCAAATTCGATATCTGATGGGGATACAATAACATCCACATCAAAAAGGGGGATGAATGGAAAGCTGCATTCATCACCAACCAAGGATTGTTTGAACCAATGGTAATGTTCTTTGGACTAACGAATTCCCCAGCAACCTTCCAAATCATGATGAATGCAATCTTTGCCAAAGAAATGGCACAAGGATGGCTGATTATATACATGGACAATCTTCTCATCACTACAAAAGACAACCCCAAGTTCCATGAAGAATGTGTCCATAAAGTCCTGGACAAACTGAGACAGTATGATCTCTACCTCAAACCAGAGAAGTGCATCCTTGAACAGTGGAAAGTGGAATTCCTAGGAGTGGTCCTCGAAGATGGCATGGTCTAGATGGATCCCGCAAAAATATGTGGCATTGCTGACTGGCCCCAACCACAAACAGTCAAAGACATCCGTGCATTCTTGGGCTTCACAGGGTTCTACCAATACTTCATACCCAAATATTCCATCATAGCACGCCCCCTCATCCAACTGATGTGAAAAGACACCCCATTCAACTGGAGTCACAACTGCAAAGATGCCTTTGAACACCTAAAAACACTGATGTGCAGCAAACCCATCCTTCGACAACCTGATTACTCCAAAGCCTTTTTTCTCACCACAGATGCCTCGGCATACGGTGTGGGTGCCATACTCTCACAGGAGGGAGAAATCAACCCACGCACCCAAAAACCAATGCTATGTCCCATTGCGTATTACTCTAACACCTTCTCCCCAACAGAATGCAAGTACGATATCTATGAGAGAGAGTTTCTAGGAGTCCTAAAAGCCCTCAAACGCTTTTGTCCTCATGTAGCAGCTATGGAAATCCCAGTTACCATCCTCACTGATCATGCTAATTTAACATATTGGAAGGCCCCTCGAAAAGTCAATCAATGCATGGCCAGGTGGTTCGCAGAACTCCAAGACTACAATCTAGTCATTAAACACGTGCCAGGGAAAATCCACACTGCTCCAGACATGCTGTCCAGGCCACCAGGAGTGGATTGTGGAGCTGAAGACAACACAGACCTAACCCTTCTCCCCTTATCCATGTTCATTGCCAACGCCGCAATACGAACAGATCCACTCAAACAACAAGTGAAAGAGGCGCAACAAAAGTGAAAGACTGAAATGGAATCATGGTGCAATTCACAGAATGTACAAAAGATCCCAGAAGGATATGTACAAGGGTGGAGGTTGGCAGTACCATCAGGACTACAGCTAAGATGTGACATTCTATCCCACTTTCACAACTCTCCCATGGCAGGACACCCAGGCAGAGATAATACCACCACTCTTGTCACCCAATGCTACTGGTGGCCAGGGGTGAATACCTGGGTAGAAAGATATGTCACGGGATGCGCTCAATGTCAACAACATAAAATTCAGATGACAAAGAAGAGAGTACTGCTCTACCACATCTCAGGAGACCCACAGATGCGTCCCTTTAACACCATAGCTCTAGACCTCATCACACAACTGCCCAAAGCCAACAGAAAGGATGCCATCCTCATGATCATTGACCAAGGCTGTTCCAGAGTTGCCCTATTCATCCCATGCAAAACCACAATTACAGGCAAGGAAATAGCACAACTATATCTCCAGCACCTTTTTCCATGGTTCGGAGTGCCGTCAAAAGTAATTTCTGATCGCAACCCTTGCTTCACATCCAACTTCACCAAAGCTCTCACCACTAAGTTGAAGATAGAACGAAACATCAGCACAGCCTTCCACCCACAAACTGACGGACTCACTGAATGCAAGAATCAATGGGTGGAGCAATACCTTTGGCTTTACACTTCAGCCAGACAGGATGATTGGGAGGAACTCCTACTGATTGCAACCTTTGTACACAATCGATGGCCTAACGCCACAACCAAGCTAAGTCCCCATGAAGTCATTCTGGGATATTGCCCTAGCACCGCTGAAGAACCCATAGCTCTCACCAACAACAAGGCAATGGAGGACAGACACGAACATGTCAGAGCACACAGAGAAGCAGTGGTTTGGGCCCTCAACGAAGTCACCAAAGTGATTCCACCCACACAATATCAAGAAGGAGAACAAGTCTGGCTTGAAGCAAAACATTTGTTGCTTCCATATGCATCTGCCAAACTTGCACCCAAGCGACATGGGCCCTTCAAGATATTGAAGGAAGTCTCCCCAGTAGCCTACTAATTACAACTACCCGCAGCCTGGACCATTCATGATGTATTCCACAGCTCATTACTCACCCATTACAAAGGGACCAAAGAGCACAGAGTCAATTACCAATGCCCACCACCCAAGATGATTGATAATGCTGAGGAATATGAGGTGGATCAAATTATCAATCACAGGCACCATGGGAAATGATGTCAGCTTCAATACCTCATCTGATGGAAGGGTTACTCAGCCTCTGACAACACCTGGGAACCTGCTGATCAAGTACACACCCCTGTCTTAGTAAAATGGTACCATCAATGACACCTATTGAATGAAAGGGCTGAGTACAAAGGGGGCAAATGTACAACATGGGCCAGATCAACCGCCTCTCATTCTTCTGCCCCTTTGCAACACAGAACAGCATGTCTTTGCCCTCTCCATCCCATCTTACATCACAGCAAGCCCCAGTGGCTGCAAAGAGCCCCTACTGGTCCCACCACCAACACGAACCACCACAGGCAAGCAGCCTGAGCTGCTTGTTGTCCCCATGGAAGTGGTGGCCTCATTGACAGAATTCAGTGAGTTCCAACTCTCTCCCAGGACTGTCCATGCTGCTCTTGAAGGGAACAGCCCTACCAAGGAACAGCTTGCCCTTGTCACCCAGGGATTGGCGAGTGTTGTGCGCAAAAATGAAGACATGTCGCGACACAACAAAGAACAACTCACCATACTCAAGGGACAAGCCGATGCTCTGGCAGAGCATGAAGTGAATGCAGCTCACCTGGAAGCCACCTACAAGCACTGGAGGGATGATCAACTTGCAGCCGACGAGGAAGATTTGGGGGTACCCAAAGGGTATGAGGAGAACGAAGGGTGAGTGCCCAATTTCTTCATTCCAGTCACTGACAGAGCTTACACCATGCACACACTTGTGGCATACATCAAATGCGAGGGGCAGTATTGCCTTGGCACCTCAGGAAAGGGGGAAGCCATCTATTGCCACGAACTCTTTGCCCCCAATCGTGCAACAATCAACAAGGAGGGGGAGTACCCCCACTGGTTCTTTGACACTCTTGCCAACCCCACCACCTATGATGCTATGCTGCATCATACCTTGGAGCCAGGAGAAGATTGGGGGACCGCTGCTGAGTTCCAGCGATACCACGAGACAATCACTGACCTCACAGGACTGCATATCAAAATCAGGGAGTTGCAGAGTCACCTCAACTCCCTTCAATATCAGGAAGAGCAAAGCCATCGCCACCTCATCGCCTCCCACAAATATGAGAGCTACACTCTCTTCCACAAACTACAAGATGAGCCCCTCCTCAAGGGAGACAAGAACTGTAAGTTCTCATCCATCCCAAATAGCTCATGCCATGGTGCGGCTCGTTTCTGAACCAAGGGTAATGTCACAGAGTGGCTTGCATGAGGGCAAGAGAACTGCTGATGACATGTGAGGACAACGTTTGACCCCCAGGTGTGGTAGGCCTGTCTGGGCCTGGGGTTGGTAATACAGGTCAGACTTGTAGTCAGCGTGTATGTCAGAGCTTTGTCAGCCCTCAGTCAGCAAAGTAGTCAGCCATATGGCCGGAACATGGCCGGATAGTAGCAGTAGTCAGCATGTACCATTAGTATTTGTACGTGTGCACATGCAGAGACGAGACTCTAAGTCGAGTCTCCTTGTCCAATAGGAGTAGTGACCATCGTTCTATTGCCTCTAGGAGAAGCCGTGGCTTGTTTAGCTCTCTTAGGGTTCCTGTGCTTCATCTTCTGTGTACCTTGTATTGCTGGTACCCCAAACGTTCAATCAAGTTCTGATACAATCAACAAGTCGTTTGACAGCAGCACTAGCTACTATCCACCAGGAGTAGTGGACGCATTGGCTGAGTCCCCAGCAATCTCTCTCAGTACGTCAGGTACTGACAATGTCTAAGTGTCACTGCTTGTGCCAGTGACAACTGGTGTGTCATAGTATGCAGCACATATTACAGAGGTCGTAGTATGTGACTTGTTTGTATAGACAACTAGAGTTCCTTTACTAGTGGCCTTCAGGTTCGGGTTCTGGGTGGGAAAGACGGCATCTTTCTGTCTGAGTTGTTTGGAGTTTCAAGTGAAGAGCAAATGCGGCTCTAAGTCAATTTAGCAGGCCTTAGGGTACATTCTAAGATGGTTCTTAAGCTTAAGTTCACAAGGGATGAACTAGAAGTCCTGTATTATACAAGAGACTAAGCTTAAGGCTTGAGTCTTGCTTTGGGGGCTTTTTATAGGCCCTGTGGCTACTGTACAGTAAGTACATATGACTAAGTAAAGGGATGATGTGTCTCTAAGGCATCATACTAAGCATATATGATTACAAGATAGTAAGCATGTATGACTAAGTAAGTGATGACGCATTCAGATGGCATCCTACTAAGCCTATATGACTAAGAGGCTAGATGACATATTTAAGCAGCATCATGAGGCTGTGAGACTATGAAACATGGTGGCATATTAGTCTGAATGTATTAGTAATGAGCTGAGGCAACACAACATAAGGTGGAGGGCAGTGAAGCGTAATAGAGGTGTGGTAATGTATAGGGATGCATGTGGAAAGGGCTCCCTGCCAGTCCGTGAGAAAGTGATTACTATATATAGTTAAAAATGATGTAAGCATAAATAGTCTGGCAGTCCATAACAGCTGGTCTTAGTTCTGCTTCAATATGTCTTCATTCTTGCACACAATGCTCACCAACCCTCTGGCAATGAGTATAAGCTGGTCCTGGGTGGGGTTGTTCCCCTTGAGAGCAGCTTGGACAGTTCAAGGGGATAGTGGAAACTCACTGAATTTGTTGGACAAGGCCACCACCTCTTCAGGGACGACGAGGGGTTTGGGCTCTTTGCCTTTACTGCACTGTGTTGGAGGTGGGATTGGGAGTGGTTCTTTGCAGCCACTCAGGCTTGCAGTGATGTAGGAGGGGATGGAGAGGGGTGAAGACATGCTTTTACTGGTTGCAAAAGGGCGGAAGAAGGAGAGGCGATGGATTTGACCCATGTTGCATGCTTTTGTGTTTTATACCACTCTTTGTCCTTTAAAGGATGATGTTGATGATAGCTTGTTACTAAGGCTGGGGCGTGTACTTGGTCAGCAGGTTCCCACGTATTGTCAGCAGCTGAGTAACCCTTCCAGTGGATGAGATACTGAA
This sequence comes from Russula compacta, assembly GCA_022376555.1. Classification (NCBI taxonomy): domain Eukaryota; kingdom Fungi; phylum Basidiomycota; class Agaricomycetes; order Russulales; family Russulaceae; genus Russula; species Russula compacta. The sequence goes on from WTXH01000174.1 coordinate 59,729, forward strand.
GCTGACATTTCCTCCCTTGAAGTCTGTGATTGATAATTTGCTCCACTTCATATTCCTCAGCATTATCAATCACTTCTGGTGGTGGGCACTGGTAATTGGTCCCGTGCTCCTCTGTCTCTTGGTAATGGGTGAGTAATGAGCTGTGAAACATGTCATGGATGGTCCAGGCTGTTGGTAATTGCAGTTGGTAAGCCACCAGTGAAACCTCACATAATATTTTGAAGGGTCTGTGTCACTTCAGTGCTAGCTTTGTGGATGCATATGGTAGCGATAGGTATTTTGCTTCCAGCCAGACTTGGTCCCCTTCGCAGTATTGTTTGGGTGGAGCTGTTCCTGTGGCTTTGCTGAGGGCGTATATGGCTGCTTCTCAATGTTCTTTGGCTCATCTGTGTCTGTCCTCCATGGCCTCATTATTGGTGCTCAAAATCGGTTCTTCTGTCACATTTGGGCAATATCCAAGGACGATTTCATGTGGGCTTATTTGGGTCATTGCATTTGGCCAATGGTTATGCACAAACGTAGCAATGGGTAGCAGGTCCACCCAATCATCTTGTTGAGCTGATGTGTAGAGCCGGAGGTATTGTTTGACCCATTGATTCTTTCGTTCAGTGAGTCCATCAGTTTGTAGATGGAAGGCTGTGCTAATGTTCCTTTCTATTTTCAACTTTGTTGTTAGTGGCTTGGTGAAGTGAGAGGTAAAGTGTGGGTCTCTGTCCAATATTATCTTGGATGGTACTCCAAACCATGGGAAGATGTATTGGAGGTATAGTCGGGCCACCCCTTTGCCAGTGATCGTTGTCATACATGGGACAAATAGTGCCGCTCAGGAACATCCTTGGTCAACAATGGTAAGGATAGCATTCTTTCCATCTGATTTGGGCAATTGAGTGATGAGGTCCAGGGCTATAACATTGAAAGGACGCATCTGTGAGTCTCCCAGAATATGATAGAGGGGTGTTTTTCTCTTTGTAGTGCAGATTTTGTTTTGTTGACAGTGGGCACACCCTGCGACATATCGTTCTATCTAGGTGTTCATTCCAGGCCACCAGTATTGTTGGGTGATGAGAGCTATAGTGTTATCCCTGCCTGGGTGTCCTGCTGTTGGTGAGTCATGAAAGTGGGATAAAATGTCGTGCCTTAGCTGTAGTCCAGAAGGTACTGCAAGTTTCCACCCTTGTTTGTATCCTTCTGGTAGTTTCTTCACTCCTTGCGAGTCACACCAGGATTCCATCTCTGCATTCCTCTGTCGTTGTGCTTCTCTTATTCGCTGGTCGAGGGGTTCCATTGAGGTTGATGCTCTGGCAACAAACATTGATGAGGGGAGAAGGGTGAGGTCCATGTTGTCTTCTTTGCCTTGATCTGTGCCTGGTGGTCTGGATAACATGTCAGGTGCTGTGTGAATTTTCCCAGGTATATGTTTGATAATCAGGTTGTAGTCTTGGATTTCAGCAAACCACCTGGCTACTCATTGATTTACCTTTCTAGGGGTTTTCCAGTATGTCAGGTTAGCATGATCCGTGAGGATGGTGACAGGGATGTCTGTGGCTGCTACATGAGGGCAAAAGCATTTGAGTGCTTTTAGGACCCCAAGGAATTCCCTTTCATATATGTCATAGTTGCGTTCTGTGGGTGTGAAAGTGTTTGAGTAGTAAGCGATAGGGCATAGCATTGGTTTGTTGGTACGGGGGTTGATTTCTCCCTCCTATGAGAGTACAGCACCCATGCTGTATGCCAATGCATCTGTAGCAAGGAAGAATGCTTTGGAATAGTTGGGCTGACAGAGGATTGGTTTGTTACACATCAGGGTTTTGAGGTGTTTGAATGTGTCTTTGCATCTTTGGTCCCATGTGAATGGCATATCTTTCTTGGTTAGCTGGATAAGAGGACGTGCTATGAGGGAGTAGTTGGGTATGAAATATTGATAGAATCCTGTGAATCCCAAAAATGCACAAATGTCTTTGACATTTTGTGGTCTGGGCCAATCGGCTACTCCCTTTACTTTGGCTGGGTCCATTTGCACAGTACTATCTTCCAGCACCACTCCTAGAAATTCTACTCTTCATTGCTCAAAGATACATTTCTCTGGGTTAAGGTATAGGTTGTGCTGTCGGAGTTTGTCTAGCACTTGGTGAACACATTTTTCATAGAATTCAGGGTTGTCTCTTGTGGCTATAAGGAGATCATCCATGTATACAATGAGCCATCCTTTGGCCATATCTTCAGCAAAGATTGCATTCATCATTGTTTGGAAGGTAGCTGGGGAGTTCGTTAGCCCAAAGAACATTACGGTTAGTTCAAATAATCCTTGATTTGTGATAAAAGCTGCCTTCCATTCATCCCCCTCTTTGATGCAAACACTGTTATACCCCCATTGGATATTGAACTTGGTGAAGAGCTTTGCATCTTTTACTTTAGCTATGAGTTCAGGGATCAATGGGAGTGGGTAGTGATTGTGAACAGTCCATTCATTCAGGCGTCGATAGTCTTGTACTGGTCTTAGCTTTCCATCTTTCTTCTTGATAAAGGAGAAAGGGGCCACGTATGGGCTCTTGGAGGGGTGGATGTAACCTTTACTCTGCTGCTCCTTGACAAAGTCTAATAGTGCCTTTTGTTCATTCTGGGTGAGTTGGTAGACCTTGCCCGGTATGGATGCAGGTGCTTTGGGTTTTAATTCGATGGCATGATCCCATATACAAGGTTCGGGGAATCATTGAACTGCTTCCTTGCTGAAAATGTGAGTATGTCTTTTGTATTTTGTTGGAATTTTGCCACTCCCTTTTTGTGATCCTGCCTCTTTGGCAAGTTTGGACATGAGTGTTTGTTTTCTCATCGTCTCAGTAAACATGACTTTTGCCATGTGGATTGAGCTGTTAAGGGGTGGCATGCATTGTATGGTGGTTTGACAACCTCTTGGCATGATTCTGCACTTCCCAATCCTCATCTGGGTGGCTAACTTTGTTCTGAGGATGAGGGGTAGTTGGTCACTTTCCAGCCATCCCCTTGCCCAGTCTATCTTGGGTTGCGTGGCCGCAAACCATGGGTATCCTAGAATAATCTTCTGGTCTCCTAGATCAGTGATGAAGAATCATAGCCATGTTTTTTGGCTTCTGGTTTGCATTTCTAAGTTGGTATAATGTTCAATGTCTCCATTCTTATTTCTAGTCCCATCTATGTTATAGACTGGCCGTGGTTGCTCCAATTGTTTGATGGGGAAGTGCATTTCCCTTGTGTATTTTGCGTTGATAAAATTTTCAGTTGCTCCTGAGTCTAGGAGCATGATGGTTTCAGCCCTCTTTTTGGATAGATGGATGAAGAGATGTAACTGCATAGATTTTCATACAGAGAGATAGATCCTATCTGATCCTATTCTCCTAATCCAGGCTGCACAGATTAGGCCTCCGAAAAATTTCCTTCCTTTGCTCCTAGGCAATTCATCAACTCTTCCTGGTCATCTTGGGACAGGGAGTCAAGCTGTTGTTGGATGCTGTCCACCTTGGATATGTTGGTTTCGCTTTCATTGTCTTTGGGTGACCAGTCAATTAATTGAGCGGTGCAAGTGTTGGACTGTTGCTGTTTGGAGGGACAGGTGCAAGCAAAGTGTCCTTGTTGTCCACATGTATAGCACACACCTTGTGTTCTGCATTGAATGCAATTGTTGTCTGTTCTTACTATGTTTCCATGGGGTTGCCCCCTCCTTTTGTCACACTGGATGGAGCGTGGCGGTTCTGTCGATGTTTCTGTCTGGCAGCCTCCTTGGCTGTTCATTCTCTTGCTATGAGGGGTAAGGCGTCTGGCCTGTCTCTGTCTTTCTGTTGTAGATGTAGGATGATATCTGCATTGGTGACCGTCGTCTTGGTCGTCTTCTGTGGAGTTCTAATGCCTTGCTAGAATGGCTGTGGGTAGTGGCGGTGCTGGCTGCTGTCGTTCCCTATCTCCTGAAGGAGGAAGGGGATCTAGATGTGAAGGAGTTGATTTGGATACTTAGGACGTGTATCCAAAGGAAGGGATGTCTGGAGTGCTGATACGCCTTGTATTGCACTTAGTTCGTCGGTATGCCACTAAGGTCATGAATGGAAGGAGCTGCTCCTTCCTACTGGGGGTTCTGGTGCAGATAGGGGGATTTCTATAGAGCACTGAGAAGTCCGTTACTCAGTGACCTTCGTCTGTCTGGAGCGAAGAAAGGCAACACCTTTCTGAGCACTTAACATATGTGTTGGAGTTCGAAGAGTTCCCAATCGGGACTCAGTTTACTATATATAGTAGATTAAGTGAAACGTGTCACTAAGTCGCTTAGCAGACCCTAGGGTATGTTCTAGGGCGCAAGTGGGAGGGAAAAAGGGGCTGGGAAGCTTCGGATCACTCGGAGGGTTGCTCTGAGAATGTCTAAGATTCACAAGAGACCAAGCTTAAGGCTTTGGTCCCCTTCTATGAGCGTATTTATACACAACTATTTAGGCAGAGTCTTCGGCAGTGTCTGACGTGTTTCAGCAGCAGTAAGGCCACGAAAACCGTCAGCAGATTAGTGTAAGTAACTTAGTAACAAGCCGAGGCAACACAACAGCAGAAGGGATCAGCACGAGTGTAATAGCGGTAATGTAAGGTAAGGAGGGGGAAGTGGTGACGACTCTAGCCAGACTGTGGGAAATATGTACATATAGGGCAAGAAGATTAGTAAGCGTAAGCGTCCCAATAGTCCACCATGACACCTTTGCTCTTGCCAGTTGTTTCTGGGAGCCCGGGTTCTGTCTACGTCCATTGGGACAGGTTGATTGTTCCAGGTTTGAGGTGCAGTAGTGGAGTTGTATGGCACTTGGCCAAAGTTTCATCTGGGGTTTTGGTTAGGTGCTGGGGTTTGGCTTTGCCAATTGCTTTGAAAGGTTGGTCATCGTGGGTTATTAGCCGGTTGGGTATAGAGGGCATCAATGATCCTTTGGGAGGCTGTGACATTGATTGCTTTTGCCTTCATTTGATCATAGGTATTGACGTTGGTATCTTCTAGTACCTTCTGCCCTATGCTTCATGGTAATCCTTGCAGGAATAACTGCATTGTATTCTGGTCTATAGGGTTGTAACCCGCTTCGTGTGCTATGCTTTCAAAGGTGGAGATGTACTCATCTATTTCTGGCCACCTCATTTTTAATTCCTGTAACTTGATACAGGCCTTTTGAGCTTTTTGAGAGTTAAGGAATCGAGCTTTGAAATTTTGGACAAAGGTGTCCCAAACAGCTCGTATGTCATTGGCTGGCTGGAGAGTGCTAAGCCAGGTAAGTTGTTGTTTGGTCCACCTATTGACTTCTGATCCTTTGATGCATGTGAGCGTGATGGCTATGCACTTGATGAACGATGCTAAGGCTGGTACATCATGGTTAACCAGGAAGTAGGTTCATATCTCTTGTAGGAAACTCTCAGCTTTAGTGCAGTCTCCTTCAAAGACTGAAGGCAATGCCCCCATCGGTTTGCCGTCTCCTAATGCTTGTCCTCCTCTGGGGGCGTTTCCCCTTCCTCCTGGTCCTCCACTGGGTGGTCCTCCTCCTCCCAATCCTCCCGGGGGACATCCTCCACTTGGTCCTCCTCCAGCTGGGATTGTAGTTGTGATGGTGGTCGCTGCAAGAGACATTGTAATTGAGTTGATAGCTGCTGTTTCGTGATCAGGGACAGTGATGATTGAAGTGTCAATTGGTGAATTTTGGATTTGCTGGTTTATCGGATCTTCTCCTTCTTCACTCTCTGAGTTGTTTTCCCAGTTGTGAATGATGGGGACTTCTTCATAGTCATAGGGAGCATCCCCTTCCTGCTCCCTGTTGTAGTGTTTGATGTTCGTTATCCTTTGTCCTAGGAAAGGATTTCCTCTGTGGCTTTCCCACTGAAGTGCGTACCACTGTCCTTCTTGTTGATGTACTGCTCGTACTTGAGTTCTGCCTACTCTGAAGGTGTATGCATGAAACAGAAAGATTTGGTCTTTCCAGTAGACAGCTGCATTCTGTCATGCCAGATTTCGATTGATGGATAGTGTGACATATTGTCTCTTTTCAGGTGCCATGGTGATGAAAAGAAGTTGAGTCTAATGTCACTGGTGATAGCAGTGACATGTTAGACTTCATCAGTAATGTTATTACTGAAGGTTTCAGGAAGAGACTCAGCAGACGCCTCTGTCAGTGCAGGCAGGATGTCACCGCCAAGGGTTTGACAGCAACAATAGACACACTAAGTCAAGTAGCTAGGTCTTGAAGTGACCTAGAAGACTTATAGAGATGAAGTCAATGTTGACTACAGGGTTCCCGCTTGCTGAGCTCCAATTCAGTAGCCACCCACAAGGAGATAGAACACTGCTAGGATTGAGACAAGAGACTCAACTTGCCTCTACCAGGTGTAATGAGTCCCCTAGATATAGTACATGGTACTTGAGGGCAGGCCTAGGGCCTGAGGGGCAGTGCTACTACCTATTTATATCTGAAACACAACAAGAACAATAGCGACCAGTAGCAGATGTCGCTCAAGAAAATCACAAGCTGATACACATGAAACAGGGCACAAACATGAAATGGGGTCACAATACTCTAGTTGGCCAGTTCCGCAACTTACAGGGGTGCGATGGTGTTGAACCATCACCCCAGGCCAGTTACATCACTCCCTTGCTAGACAGGATGTCCTCATCCTATTTTCCTCCACCCTGATCGCCTTGCCAACTGGGGCCAATATCGCTTGACTCCCACTTGTGGGACTTTCTTTGCCGCTCTTGCTGCGATAAGCTGGTCCTCACATGCTTGCTTCGTGGTTTCAGACACCACCAGATTTGCCTGAGCCAGGTGTAGCTCGGTGTGCAGGGTGTTGGTTTCCCGGTCCAGGACTTGATACTGCATGATTTCGGCGAGGAGAGGCCAGTCATCCAAATCGATGATGGCCTTGTGGAGTGGGTGATAATCGACCTCGGTTCCCCAGAGGTGGGCACGGAACCAAGGCGGGAGCGGGGAGAGAGGGAAGTTGTCAAATTTGGGGCGAGTGTATAGCTCAATAATTTGGGTGTTGTGGTCACCCGTCACATTGCTCGCCAGACTGGCCACTCACCCATCGTCCAGCTGCTTGATGAAGACGGCAGGTTTCTCGCTGTTGGGGGTGGTGATAGTGAACTTGGGGAGTCTCCCCTCATTTTTGACATATCTGTCGGGGCATAAAAGGGGCTCCCCATCGATTTGCTGGATCCAGGCCTTGAGCTCCTGGTTGTCCCTGTTGACCTCTTTGAATTGTCATTTGAGGCATCGCGCCTCGTCTTGGAAGAGGGTTCTCACTGCTGGAGCATGGAGGCGAGGCCCTTGGCCAGCTGATGGAGCTGGGTTGGGTTGAGATCCTTGTATCCATCTAGGATGGATCGAATGGTGCCTGGTGAGAGGGGGCCTTCCCAGAAGGCATTGGTCTTGAGGTCAGGGAAGGCGCCTAGGAGACAGATGGTGTTGGAGGCAGGGGTGGTAGTGGCCCTACTGGGGCTGGCTGCTGCGGAGGGAGGCTGGATAGCCTCCTCAGTTGCAAGATGTACGGCAGGGGCTGGAACTGGGATTGGAGCGGGCAAAGACATGAGGAAGTAATGTTGTAGTGGTGAGTAGATGAGAGTCAGGCTGATGATTTCGCTGGGGGTTTCTGCTTCCCTTTTATGTTGTTCAAGGGCCAGCACTTGTGATACTCCTGAAGGAGATCCGGGGCATGCACTTGGTCAGCTGGTTCCCAAGTGTTGTCACTTTCAGGGTAGCCCCACCACTTTATGAGATATTGCAGCTTCCTTGATTGCCCTTGATGGCGATGATTTCTGATCTGCTCCACCTCGTATTGTTCTTCGTTATCAATTAATTCAGGGGGAGGTCAGGCATAATTGGGCCTGTGGGTGTCTGTCTCCCTGTATGGGGTAAGGAGAGAGGCGTGGAATACCAGGTGGATCAACCATGACGCAGGGAGTTGCAGCATGAAGGCAACCGGGGATACCTCTTTGAGGATCTTGAAAGGGCCATACCATTTTGGGTTTAATTTGGACCCTTGATGTGGAAGTGTCAAGTGGGTCCCTTCCAGCCATACTTGGTCTCTGGCCTTGTATTGTCCTGTTGGTGGTTCGGCCGCCTTTCTGTTAATTGCCTTAATCACTTGATCCCGTGCCTCTTCCATTCTCCGTGTTCATTGTTCCACCGCCTCATTGTTGGTTCGGACTTCTAGATCTCCGGGCCCCAACGTTGGTTTGTAGCTGATTAGAATTTGATTGGGCAATAGCCCAGTGGTGCTATTTTTCCGGTTGTTGTGTACTGCGGTCGCGACTGTGACCCATTCTGTCCAATCATCTGGTTGTCCGCTCGTCACCAGTTGCAGGTATTGTTCTATCCATTGGTTCTTTCATTCGGATAGGCCATCTGTTTGGGGGTGGGCTGCTGTGGATAAGTTTTGTTGTATCCCTAGCTTCTTGGTGAGTGCTTTTCCAAAGCTCAATGTGAACCGTGGGTCTCTATCGCTGATGATTTTTCTTGGTAGCCCGTACCATGGGTAAAGGTGATCTAGATAGAGTTGGGCAATTCCTGGCCCCATGATGTTGGTGGAGCAGGGGAGGAACAAGGTGGCATGAGAGCATCCATGATCCACAATGGTGAGGATTGTGTCCAATCCTCGCTTCGGTGGTAGCCCAGTAATTAGGTCCATGGCTATGGTCTGGAATGGTAGCATGCCTGGTTCTGAGGGGATTCGATATAGTGGGACGCAGGAGCAATGCGTTAGTACTTTAGCTTGCTGACACGTTGCTCATCCTTTGACGTAGTCGGCCACCCATTCTTTCATCTTCGGCCACCAGTATCGCTCTTGTACTTTCCTCAGGGTTTCGTCTCTCCCTAGGTGGCCAGATGTGGGTGTGTCGTGGGCATTCCTAACGATGGCTCATCTGAGCTCTTTGAGGTTCGGTACGATGGTTTTCCCTTGAACTATTTGTGCGTTCGAACCCTGTGGGGTGGAATGATCATGACGTTTTTGTTATCATCTTCGCCATGGTCCACATTTGACAGTCTGGACAATGCATCTGCTGTGGTGTTCATTTTGCCTGGGATGTATTCCAGTATGTAGTTGTATTCTTGGAGGTCAGCATGCCATCGTGCAGTTCATCGGTTCAGGTTTCTTGGCGACTTCCAATATTGGAGGTTGGCGTGGTCAGTTCGGATTACGAATGGCGTTTTGGTCCACCCTAGGTAGTGTCTCCAGTGGGCTAAGGCCTTCATGACAGCTAACAGTTCTTGTTCGTAGATGTTGTAATTTCATTCTGTGGGTGTGAATGTTGCCGAGTAGTATGCCACTGGGTGTAGGATTGGTTTGTGTTGTTTGGCCAGGGTTGGTGTGAGGTTATGCTATCCCTCCTGCGAGAGTATGGCGCCCATGCCATATGCCGATGTGTCGATGTGCAGTGTGAACTGCTTCTTGACATTTGGTTGAATTAACACTGGGCTGCTGCACATCCTTGTTTTCAGTTCCTCAAACGCTCTCATTTGTGCTTCTCCCCAATGCCAGGGTGTGGTTTTCCCAAGAAGCTTCTGACATCGGTCAGGTTTTTCGGTGGGGACCAATCCGCGATTCCCTGTAGCTTCTTGGGGCTCATCCTGAGATGTCCTTTTCCTACAATGACCCCTAGGTACTCAATTTCCTCCTTTTCAAACTGGCATTTTTCTGGTTTGAGGTAGAGATTGTTCTCTTCCAGCTTGTCCAGCATACGATGGACATACTCCTGATGTCTGGCCATGTGTTGCTCCTCTGTTTCATGTGGTCGTTTGGCTGTGTGGATCACAATGTCGTCCATGTAGACAGAGAGCCAGCCCTCTCCTACTTCTTGCTGGAAGATGGTGTTCATCATCATTTGGAAGGTTGTGGGGGAATTGGTGAGACCGAAGAACATGACTGTAGGTTCGAATAGTCCTTCGTGGGTAAGGAAGGCGGCCTTCCATTCATCCCCTTCTTTGATTCTGATGTTGTTGTAGCCCCATCGCACATCTACTACCGTGAATTTGGTGCATCCACTGAGTCGGTCTACGACTTGCAGGATGAGGGGCAAAACGTTTCTATTCCTTTTTGTCCACTTATTGACAGGTCGGTAATCCTGTACCAGCCTTAGTTTTCCATTCTTCTTCTTTACAAAGAAGAAGTTGGCTGCATATGGTGACTTCGAGGTGCGAATGGTTCCTCTCTTCAAGTGTTCTTGGACAAATTTGTGCATCTTGGCTTTCTCCTCTTGTGTGAGGGGTAGCAGTCATCCTGGCATGGTATCAGGTGCTCCAGGTAGTAGTTCAATAGCATGATCCCATACGGTTGATCTGGGCATTCGCTGTGAGTCTTCTTTGCTGAACACCTTTCTGTGTCATCTGTACTCGGCTGTGATGGTATCATTCTGTTTGGGGTTGCCCATGGCACTTCCTATTGTTACCCTTCCCAATAGGTATGTATCGGTTCTCCTCCTGACTGGTCGTGGTACGTTTTTGGTTCAGGGTACATACACTGCTTTGGCGGCATTTGGGGCTGAGAGGACAATAGGGAGATGGGTGAAGTCGATCCATCCTCTCTTCCAGTCGATTTTTGGCTGGACAGAGGCAAACCACAGGTACCCAAAGATGGCCTTATGGTCTCCTAGGTCGGAGAGGAAGAATCTTTGGTTTGTGGTTTGTGTCCCTGTCTTGAACTGTAGATCGGTATAATATTTGAGCACCCCACTTTTATTTTCTGTTCCATCGACATTGAACAATGGCCTTGGGTTCGCCAGTCGTTTGATGGGGAGTCGTAGCCATCTAGTGTAGTTGAGACTCATAAAGTTCTCGGTGGCCCCTGAGTCTATGAGGGCCACTCCTTTGGCTCTTTTTGCAATCGATCGTGCATAGAAACATACTGTCATGGATTTTCTTGCTGATATGTACACATTATTGCTATGGATTCGCCTAAGCAGGGCCGATCTGATTAGGCAGAGGGAAAATCCTGCGCCACTCCCATCTCTTTGGCCAGTTTGATTTGGTCATCGAGGGACATTCCCTCCAGTTGTGCTCGCATGGTGGCCACTGAGGTTCCCTCCGATGGTTCTGCCATTTGATAGTCTTGGTCTTCTTCCTCTTGGAAGTTGATGAGATTGGCTTGCCTAGGGTTTTGCCTATATGGATTTCTAGGCTGCTGTCGTCTTTTGGGGCAGGTGCAGGCAAAGTGCCCTTCCCTGCTGCAGTTGAAGCATCGCATTGCTTCATACCCTGGGACTGATACGTTTTCTCTGGTGGGTGGTCCTGTCCTCTGTCTCCAATTTCCTCGTCCCCTCCAGTTATTAGGGGTGTGGCCTCTGGATAGGTCCATAGGGACCAGGGTGTTGTTCATAGATGGTGGTGCATTTGTTGAGTTATACTGGGGGCAGTTCCCCTGGCTGTATTGTGGTTGCCAGTTTCTTTGCTGAAATGGCGGTGGTTGGGGCGGGTTGTTGAACCATTGGAAAGGCGACTGCCCTGCCAGGGTCTTCTTTAGGATGCCATCTATGATGGTTTTTCCTTGTGCAATGGTTTTGACTTTTTCTTTGAGGTCGTGGTAGTTGAGGGGGATCTGTGGCTTCAGGGTATCATGTAGGAGTGACGCTGGGATTCCTTGTAAGAAGATGTTATAGGTCTCTTCGTTTCCCAGTGTATACCCTGCTTTTCTCACCAGGCTTTCAAACCTGGTGATGTATTCATCGTAGTCAGACCCCTTCATTTGGCAGTCTCTAATCTCATTTCTGGCCCATTGGGCCGCTTGGGTGTCCTGGAACTGTTGGCTGAATTCCAGGAGGAACTGATCCCATAGTGCTGGGATGTTATCTTGGGGCATCTGCAGTCTGTCGATCCATTCACCCATGTCTCTGACCCATTGGGCCGTGTTTTCTCCTTTGATGAGGGTAAGGGTGAAGGCAATCTTCTTGAAGGGGGAGTTGTATCCCGCTACATCTGCGTTCAGACATAGGTACCCCTTTACTTCCTCAATGAAGTCGTCGGCCTTAGACCTGTCTCCCATGAAGACTTGTGGGAGTGCTCCCATCGTTTTTATGTCGGCGGCTGCTGCCACAGGTATCTGTGGCATGTTCGGGTCTGGTCCTCCTGGTCCTCCTGGTGGTCCTGACCTTTTGAGGACTTGTCTGAGGACATTCTGGATGTGTTGTGGTGCACTTTGGGTGGTCATGGATGGCTGGGCAGTGACAGCTGTGGCTGTAGTGGTTTGTGTAGACATGGCTTGTGAGAGGCTGGGGATTCTAGCTCCTGCTGGTAGAGCATCAGTTGGCAATCCTTGGAGTGGAGTGAGGGTCCTGATAGGGAACACTGGTGCCTTTTCTTCCACTGGGGTGATCTTGATTTTGTTGAAGGCATCGTTGATCTCTTTGACTGCTTCGTCCGATTCTGTATCTGAGACGACCTCAGGTTCTTCCAATTCTTCATCGAGAAGCTTGTCAGCTTCTGATCCTTCAGTGTCATATCCATGTAGCTGTGGGACTGCTGCTCCCAAGGTATATCGTCCTTCAGTCCAATGGACTTCCTTCCACCTATTGTCGTGGATGCACACCAGTTTTGGGTTGGTTGGTGCTTTGCCTCTCGCTGTGACGATGATCTGTATATCCCAATCTGTGGGATTGGCTGGGTGTTCTCTGGAAATATATCAAACCCTGTGGTTCCTTCTGCCTTCGGTGGCATCTACCCAATCGAGGGTTGTAGTCTGCAGTGTTCCTTCCAAACTGCTAGCCGTATTGAAAACAAGTTGAGTCTAATGTCACTGCCAAGGGTTTGACAGCAACAATAGACACACTAAGTCAAGTAGCTAGGTCTCGAAGTGACCTAGAAGACTTATAGAGACGAAGTCAATGTTGACTACAGGGTTCCTGCTTGCTAAGCTCTGACTCAGTAGCCACCCACAAGGAGATAGAACACTGCTAGGATTGAGACAAGAGACTCAACTTGCCTCTACCAGGCGTAATGAGTCCCCTAGATATAGTACATGGTACTTGAGGGCAGGCCTAGGGCCTGAGGGGCAGTGCTACTACCTATTTATATCTGAAACACAACAAGAACAATAGCGACCAGTAGCAGATGTCGCTCAAGAAAATCACAAGCTGATACACATGAAACAGGGCACAAACATGAAACGGGGTCACAATACTCTAGTTGGCTGGTTCCGCAACTTACAGGGGTGTGATGGTGTTGAACCATCACCCCAGGCCGGTTACACAGGAAGTAACTTGTACGACTATCAAGTGACTCATTGACAGTACTAGAGTCCGGATCCACCCCTGGTCCGTTGGGTGGTCATGAGATGCAAAGGGCTACACAGATGAGACCAAGGAGAGTGGAACAAGCCATGGCTACTCCTCTAGAGATGATAGGAACAAGTCACTACTCCTATTCGGCAGGAGACTCGACTTAGAGTCTCATCTTGATGCACACACATGCATTTATACTAGTGTACATGTTTCTACTTCAACTGCTACCTAGGATCTGGCCGTTTTCCAACCATTTGGCTAACTAAGATGCCTTACTAAGGCTGACTGAGGCTGACACACTCGCTGACTACAAGTCCAACCTGTATCACTAATCCCCAGGCCTAGACAGGCCTACCACACCTGGGGGTCAAACGCTCTCACTTAATTGCCATCAGTGGTTCTCTTGCCCCCATGCAAGCCGCCCTGTGACATTCTAGGATACCCATGGTTCGCAGCTGTCCAACCAAGGATTGACTGGAGCAGGGGATGGATCAACATATCGCACCTACCCATTGTCTTGTCAGCACCCAATGCAGAAAAAGCCATGTATGTGCCAAGAACTAGGAACATTCCCTGACCGTTATGAAAGAAAGAGGAATCATACTACATTGGCAGGGCCACCATAGGGACCACCACTGACACAGACAAAATAGTCATCCCAGAGGAATATAAGAGGCACGGCAAGGTCTTTAGCAAAGTGGAGTCCCAGAGACTGCCAAAATTCACCATATGGGACCATGCAATTGAACTTATGGCTGATGCACCAGCAACCCTCCAAGGACAACTGCTACCCCTCAATCAAGAAGAAAAGAGGGAGATACACAAATTTGTCCAAGAACACCTAAAAAGAGGAACCATTCGAGTCTCCAAATCCCCATATGCCACAAACTTCTTCTTTGTGAAGAAGAAGGATGGGAAACTATGACCCATCCAAGATTATCATCCTCTCAACAAATGGACAAAACAGAATAGGAATGTATCCCCACTCATCCCACAAGTCATTGACCACCTCAGTGGATGCACTTTATTCACCAAGTTCAACATTAGATGGGGATACAACAACATTCAAATCAAAGAAGGCGATGAATGGAAAGCAGCATTTCTAACTCTGGAAGGGCTATTCGAGCTCACAGTCATGTTCTTCAGATTAACAAACTCACCAGCCACATTCCAAATAATGATGAACACCATCTTCTGGGAAGAGGTAGGAGAAGGATGGCTGTCTGTATACATGGATGACCTAGCAATCCACTTGGCCAAATACCCACATGAGAAGGAAGAAGAACACATACATCACCACTGGGAATACATACATCAGATTTTAGACAAACTCCAACAACATGACCTATACCTGAAACCAGAGAAATGTGAATTCGAATGAGATGAAATTGAATACCTAGGGGTCATTGTCGGAACAGGAAGACTACAAATGCACCCAAAGAAGCTACAGGGAATAGCTGACTGGTCACCTCCCAAAACACTGACTGAAGTATGAAGCTTCCTTGGGTTCACTGGATACTACTGATACTTCATCCCCAATTATTCAAAGATAGCTTGACCCCTACTAGAACTAACAAAGAAAGCCACTGTCTGGCACTGGGAAGAACCACAACAAAAAGCATTCAAGGAACTGAAAATGAGGATGTGCAACAGCCCTGTCCTTGCACAACCTGACCTCAACAAACAATTCATCCTCCAAGTTGATGCATCAGCATATGGTGTGGGCACCATACTCTCGCAGGAGGGAAACCACTCTACCCCAACCCTCGCCAAATGCTCCAAACCAATACTCCATCCAGTAGCATACTATTCGGCCACATTTACCCCCACAGAAAGAAACTATGACATCTACAAGAGAGAGCTGCTAGCCATCATGAAATCTCTGGCACATTGGAGACCATACCTGGGATGGACAAAAACACCATTCCTTATTCATACCGACCATGCCAACCTCCAATACTGGAAGAGCCCCAGGAACCTCAACCACTGCACAGTGAGATGGCATGCCAACTTACAAGAGTATGATTTCATCCTAGAATACATCCCTGGGAAGACAAACACTGCAGCAGATGCACTGTCCTGACCGCCTGGCAAAGATCAAGGAGAAGATGATAACAAAGATGTCACAATTCTCCCTCCACATCAAATCTGCACTGCAAAGACAATCCAAGGAAGGACAATCGTACCAAATATTAGAGAGGTCAAAAGAGCAGTCCTCTGACAAGCACATGACATACCAACAGCTGGACACCCAGGACAAGATGAAACCCTCAGAAGGGTTCAGCAAAACTACTGGTGGCCAGGAATGAAGGCATGGATTGCTGACTACATCAAAGGGTGCACCGTATGCCAACAAGCAAAGATCATTATGCACCGCAGATCCACCCCACTGTACTGTAGCACCACCAGAGAAGAAACCCCTCCATTTCAAACAGTAGCCATGGACTTAATCATGGGTCTGCCACAAAGAAGAGGACTGGATGCTATCCTCACAATCGTAGACCATGGCTGCTCCAGAGCGGCACTATTCCTGCCATGCTCAACCACAATAATGGGGCTAGGTATTGGCCAACTATACTTCACCCACATCTATCCATGGTACGGCCTACCCAAGAAAATTATTAGCGACAGAGATCCAAGGTTTATGTCACACTTTGGCAAGGCACTCACAAAACGACTGGGAATCCAACAAAACCTGTCAACAGCATTCCATCCACAAACAGATGGACTGACTGAGTGCAAAAATCAATGGGTAGAACAATATCTGAGGCTAATAACAGGGGGGCAACTGGAAGATTGGAGTGAATGGCTGCCAGTGGCAATGGCAGTACACAACAACCAGAGGAATAGCACAACCAGACTATCGCCTAATCAGATACTCCTGGGGTACAAGCCAACACTGCACCCAGTGGAGAAATGGAAGACCAGCAATGAGGCAACAGAAACAAGGGTGGAAAGGATGGAAAAGGCCAGGAAGTACACCATCAAAATGATCAACAAAAGAGCAGGTGAAACACCCTCAGCACAATACAAACCTGGAGACCAAGTCTGGCTAGAAGCAACCCACTTGACACTCCCACATCAAGGGTCAAAACTGAATCCAAAATGGTATGGCCCCTTCAAAATACTAAAAACAGTATCCCTAGTGGCATTTGAACTAGACATTCCAATCTCCTGGCAAATCCACCCTGTATTCCACACCTCCCTTCTATCACCATATCATAAAATGGCCACCCACAGCCCCAACTTTTCTTGACCACCACCTGACCTGATAGCAGGGGAAGAACAATACGAGGTGGAGCAGATAAGAAACCACCAATGTCATGGTCGATCTGGAACACTCCAATATCTCATAAAGTGGCAAGGGTATCCAGAAAGCGATAACACCTGGGAACCAGCTGACCAGGTACATGCACTGGACCTCCTGAAAAAATATCACAAACGCTGGCCCTTGAATAGCATAAAAGGGAAGCAGAAACCCCTGGCTCTGAACAACATCACCCATCCTCATCATCACAAAATAGCTCGCTCCAAGACATGTCCTCCCCAGCCCTGCTTCCCTTCCCCCTCCTGGTGGAACACCAGCTTCCTGGCCAATTTGAGACAGAGGAGGAGGCCAACCCTGTCGGAGCTAGGGGAAATGGACCGCTTGCCCCTGCCGAGCTTAGAGGACCTGTGGCAATCAGCCCAGTCCCTACACACACCATCACCATCCCAGGCCCTATGCATGACCTTGAGACCAATGCTCACTGGGATGGGCCCCTGTCTCCGAACACAGTCAAGGCCATCATTGAGGGAAATGAACACCTCAGCCCCAATCAGCTCCATGCCCTCGTCGAGGGGCTCTTTGCCACCATCCAGGAGTGAGAGAAGCACTACCAGCAGGGAGAGGGATGGATCAAGGTGCAGCTCAATCAGGCCAACCAAGAGCGCCTCGAGCTCAAGGCACAGCTTGATGCCCTCACTAGTGAGCCTCTCAAATGTCCCACTGGCTTTGAGGAGAGCAATGGGAGGCTCCTGAACTTCACCATTCCCACCCCAGACAACAGAGAGCAGCCCACCTGCTTCATCAAACAACTGGACAATGGAAGGGTGGCCAGCCTCACAGGGGAGGCCAGGGGTGAGCATGATGCTCGCATCATTGACTTATTTGCCCAGCTGGACCTCAACAAATGCCCCCTCGAACCTCTTCCCACATGGTTCCGTGCGCAGCTTTGGGGGGACTCCACCAACTTCCACCCCCTCCATGAGGCCGTCATCCCCCTTGATGACTGGAGCATCTTGGCAGAGATCCTCTGATACCAAGTCCTCAACAAGGAGGCAGCAGCCCTTCAGAGCGAGCTTAGAATGGCTGAGGCAAACCTGGTGGCAAGTATGGCAAGCAAGGATGCATGCAAGGACCAACTCATTGCTGCAAGGGTGGCACAGAAGATCCACCATGTGGGAATTGACCAATTCCCACCACAGCTCACACGACAATCTGGATGGAAGAAGATAGGATGAGGATGTCCTATGTAGCAAAAGGGTGATGTAACCAGCCTTGGGTGGACATTCAACTGTCCGCACCCATGTAAGTTCTGCAACCAGGCAAAGTGTTTGCAGCTCCCTGTACTACTATCACATGCAACCCTAGCTTGTATGGGTCTAGATTTTTTTTGGCTACCCCTTTGTTCCCCTTTGAGACTCCCTTTGTACCATTGTTAGGATTCCCCTTTGTTCCAGATATCGCTACTGCCCCATTCGACACTTGTCCCCTTTTGGGCCCTAGGCCACCATCTACTATAAGTAGTCGACTCCTTGCACTATGTACTAGCAAGTTGAGTCTCTTGTCAATACCATAACAAGTGCTCTTCTCCACTAGCCAGAGTGGCCATTGCGAAGTACTGCAATAGGCGGAAACTCTTCACCCCCTTTTACTCTATCTGCAATCCAAGTCATAGTGCAACTTGGCTCTCTTTTTCATTTGCATCCATTTGTCCCTACCAAGAATCCTTGGCAGTGACAAGTCAAGTGTGCTTCTGTATTCCTGAAAAGGATTCAGGCCCTCAAAGATTAGCAGTGGATTTGCCATGGTGGACTATTGGGACGCTTACGCTTACTAATCTTCTTGCCCTATATGTACATATTTCCCACAGTCCAGCTAGAGTCATCACCACTTCCCCCTCCTTACCTTACACTACTGCTATTACACTCCTGCCAATCCCTTCTGCTGTTGTGTTGCCTCGGCTTGTTACTAAACTACTTACACTAATCTGCTGATGGTTTTCGTGGCCTTACTGCCACTGAAACATGTCAAGCGCTGCTGAAGACTCCACCTAAATAGTTGTGTATAAATACACTCATAGAAGGGGACCAAAGCCTTAAGCTTGGTCTCTTGTGAATCTTAGACATTCTCAGAGCAACCCCCTAAGTGATCCGAAGCTTCCCAGCCCCTTTCCCCTCCCACTTGCACCCTAGAATGCACCCTAGGGTCTGCTAAGCGACTTAGTGACGCGTTTCACTTAATCTACCATATATAGTAAACCGAGTCCCAATTGGGAACTCTTCAAACCCCGACACATACGTTAAGTGCTCAGAAAGGCATTCCTTTCTTCACTCCAGACAGATGAAGGTCACTGAGTAATGGACTTCTCAGTGCTCTATAGAATCACCCCATCTGCACCAGAACACCCAGCAGGAAGGAGCAGCTCCTTCCATTCACGACCTTAGTGGCATACCAACAAACTAAGTGCAATACAAGGTGTATCAGCACTCCAGACATCCCTTCCTTTGGATACACATCTTAAGTATCCAAATCAACTCCTTCACATCTAGATCCCCTTCCTCCTTCAGGAGATAGGGAATGACAGCAGCCAGCACCGCCACTACCCACAGCCGTTCTAACAAGGTGTTAGAACTCCACAGAAGATGACCAAGACGACAGTCACTGATGCA